>PVKZ01003713.1:0-117595 GCA_004027375.1 Macroglossus sobrinus | reverse complement strand
GAGGCAACTGTAGCCCTGAACTCAAGAAGAGGGACTGACTGGTCTTTAAGTCAGAAAATCTTTGTTCTAGACCCAGGTCAACCTTTAACGAGGGACAGTAGACAAATCATATACCTTTTTTTAAAACAGGGTTTTTGATGCCCACTTTCTAGGACTGTGGTGGAGCCCACTGATAGCTGATGGCTGGAGGCAGGCAAACCGGGCTCAACTCTGACTCCACAGACAGACTCATGGTTGGGAGATGGCCCACAAGGCCCCTCACTGCTCTGTGAAATGGGCGGGGGCCGCAGTGAGGATTAGGTAGGACAAATAAAACTCTCTACCCTCCTTTCAACATCCCCATGGTCTGACTTCTCCTCCTCCTCCAGGAGGCAGCCAATCCTGACTACATGAGCCAGCCCTGCTGATCACAGCCCCTTGGGCCAGCTCAAGTCCTCTCACACCACATGTGTTCGAATCTTAATTCCAATAAAGTATGGGCAAATTACTAGACCTCTCTTTGAGCCTCAGTGTTCCTATCCATAAAATGGGTTAATGGTGATATCTACTTCCTGGGGCTGTGGGAAAGATTAAATGAGGTAAGATTTCATGAAGTAACTAAACACAGCAGTTGCCAGCTTTATGATTACTGAGGTTACCTTTAGCACAGCCCCTGATTTTTTCCCTCACAAAGTATGTGACCACCACAGGGGAGATTCTCTCTGGGCTCTCTGCAGAGCCTGAAGGCAGCCTGACAGTGGGGACAGGCCTTGTGCCGTACCTAGTGAATGAATGCTTGCAAATGATGCCACAGCCCCAGACTCTCCAGTTTGGTAGTTTTGAACTCTTTTAAACAAGCACTTCTTTCTAAAGCAACTTCACAGAGAGCCCTGAGGTACAAAGTGCTGGGGGGAAAGCTGCTCAGGTGGAGGCCTCAGCTTTCATTCACTAGAGCAGGGACTGATGTCTGAAACCCAGGGAGCAGCCTGAGTAGTCCGCGGGGACCGAGACTGCTCCCTCCCCAGATGGGGTGCACGGCACGGCCTCCACTGACGTAGCCATGTTCCATGTTCTGTGTGCTTCTGAGGCAGCTGTGTCACTGCACTTAGGACAACTAAGGCCTCAGGGGCTTTTGCACAAGGCTGCTGCTTGGTGCCACCACCCTAGTCCATTCCCAGGGATTGGGGGAGGACAGCCGTGTGTAGCCTCTGTCCCTGTCTGTGATGGCCTGCTGCCCATTTGGAAGTCTTTCCACGCAGCTGATCCACAGGCCCCCTGGGCTTCCATCCATGTCACTGACCAAATTGCGGGACAGTTCCAAACAGAGGACAGAGGCCTGTGGGACCTCTATTTGGAAGGACCCCAGTTCTCAGCAGCTCCCCTACCCTGTTCCAGACACTTCGCCACCATCCTAGCATCGGACCCACATCCCTGCCTCTTTTCCAAGATGTTCTGAGACTTTCTCAAGGGCCTTTCACAATTCCAGACGCATTATTTCTTCATACACCCATTTCAATCAATTCCAAGAGATGATGATGATGATAAATTATTAGTGATTGTGCTCTGGCTCTGCCAAGTCTCTCTGACCCTGACATTCACTGCACACATCCCAAGAGGGCCCAATGCCTCTTACCAGGACTCCTTAAGAAGATGCGTGCCTCAGAATTCAGAAAGTTTCGGGTTTTCAAATGGGTAAGTAGAGGCTCAGAGATGTTAGACTACTTGCTGAAAGTGGCAAAGCTGACAGGTGGAAGAGCTGGGAGTGGAGGAGAGTGCTAGCCCACGGGGTGGGCAGGGTGGGTAACCCCTCTACACATGCACATACACATATACACACGCACACACACACACTATCATGTACACACACAAGTCAAAGGCCAGAAGGAGAACTCACAGCTCAGACAATCTTCCCCACACTCAGCCCCAGGCACTAGACTGGGCCTCTGGACAGAGGAAAGAAGGGAAGGTGTACCTTCTCCCTGAGTGCAAGGGGCTCGCAAGTGAGGAAGGGGAGGGAGGCCCAGGCAGGGGAAGCCTTGCCCAGTCCCAGCCTCCCTTGGGCCTCATTTCCTGCCCAGGCGGCAGCACCAAGCAGTTTGCTTTCCAGCACCCCTACTTGGGCACCTGGGAGCCACGTGTCACCACAGGTCTCTGAGCCACCTTCTCATCTGAGTATAAAGCACCAAGCACCATGCCTGACACATAGTAGGTGCTCTATGAAGAGCAAGTTCCTTCCCCCAACTCCACCATCAACTTGGTCTTGCATCCTCGATCCTGCCTCCATCACCTTCTCCCCTTTTAACGAATGGCCCCTGGGGCACTGCAGATGGATAGGTGGGTCTGACCTGTCTTTGATGCCCACTGAGCTCTTGGATGCTCACTTTGGGCCCCTAAGGCAGCATTCAGGATGGAGGTAGCACCTCCCCTGGTGGGCCTTCCCTCTGCCCAACCCAGCTTCTCCTCCCATGCCCATTTTTCAGGCTGGCACCCAAACAGAGGTCCTTCAGGGAAGAAGCCTATTTTCACAAGCGTGTCTCTCAGTACCTTTCTGGGGCTTTGTGAAAATGCCAACAGCACACCTAAATAAACAGGAAAGGGAGGAGACAATCCCGTCTAGATATCACCCCAAGAGATGAGATCTGCTGGGCATGCAGACTGCCAGGCAGACTTGATACCCTGACAGGATGGTAAAGACACCTCACCCAACCCTGGCACAGGCTCCAGGAAGGGACTCAGGGCAGTGAGGGGTCCTTCTAGAGTCACAGGGTGAGAGCCAGGAGGGCCAACAGAGGGCTGCCAGGCCAATGCCCATATAGTACAGACAGGGCACTCGAGGCCCAGAGGGCAGGGGACCTGCCCAGAGTCACCGAGGCAGTATCCTCTCTCCTCAGCTAGCTAGCATCCCATGCTTCAAGAACCTCCCAGGATCCCCGTGTTTCCTCTCTCTAAGCCTTAGTCTTTATATCTATGTAATGGGGGCTGGGCTGGGTGATTGCCAAGCTCCTTTCCAACGCTGATATCTGACTATTCAGTAAAGCTAGAGCAGCTGCTTCTACAACTGGACTCCCCCACTATGGTACGAATAGTGCCAGCAGACCCGGGGGTTTTGCTGGAGTCCTTCAGATGCACTCCTCCTCCTCCCTCCTTCCCTATTCCTTGAGCTCTGCCCTCAGCAAGCTGCCAGGCAACCCTAGCACATCAAAGAGGGTCCCAGATGGGGAAATGACTCACCAGTGGTGGAATGTCAGACACTGTGACAGATGAAAGAGGGGTGGCATGTTAAGCCAGGATTAAGTTGGTGCCTTGCTGGTGGCAACCTCCTCACAGGCCATCCTATGCCTATAGAACCCTCCCTAACCCCTTGCCAGTGCTCCTTTGGATGTACGACCTCCGCACTCATCTTCAACCAAGGAAGGTAGACAGACACCTGGGTCATACAGAGAACCAACGCATGGGCCATAAGAGCCAGAGTGGGCTGGGCCCTGACACTCAAGGATCAGTCTTGTGTTAAAATATTACCCAGATAACCAAACCGAACCATGTTCACATGAGAAACAGAGCCAGAAACACAAGTTCAAGGATATGCACGCATACAAAGATGCATGGGAGGGGCATGCCCACCAAGAAATGCATGTGTAAACAAACAAGGTTCCCAACCACCATTGTGTAAACACGTGCATACTGACCAACACACATACACAATCTTAAAACACGAACATGTGTACAAATACACTGAAACAAGCTCACAAATATACACACGTATTCAGCTGTTATCAGGCACAGGATTACACTGCCACCAGGCCAAACACACTGACCCATAAGCGCTCACATACACAAACACAACAAGAAGGGAGAGTGTGGCCCAGCGAGCTCAAAGAGCTGAGAGCTCAGATCCTGGGCCCCAGGGAACGAAACAGCTCCGTGCTGCTTGCCCCATAATCTCCCTGCTTGGCATGCCAGGCCATACTTTGCGCCCTCTCCAAGAACACCCCGTTTGCTTCTCTCACACCCTGAATGCTTGTCTTCACAGCTCCCTGAACGTGTGATTCCTCTGAGTCTTTCGGCCTAGCAGGTTGTTCCGCCGGGCCCGACCCCCCATCTGGAGCCAGAGACCCCCAACCCCAAAGATTTCTCTTTCTGCCATCATCACACCTGAGACATCGCCATGTGACACAGCTCTTTACATCCTTGGGTTACCGTGATCTCTAAGAATCCCCAAGTAAAATGAAAAGGTCTTTTCTCCCTGCTTTCTCAGGCATGGTAGCAGAGGGTTCCAACACTGAAAGGCTTTGTGCCTTAGGCCAGTGACCTAACCATAAGAGCCTGTTTCCTCTTCTGTAGAATAGGGGCAAAAGTAGCCACCACAGGTGGTTGTAACAAGTCACTGAGATCGCACGTGTAAAGAACACAGTAAATGTTAGCTATTATCATCATCACTGTCATTGTCACTGTTTTTTATTGCTCACACTTTGACCACCAAGGGCCAGCCGAGCCATTAGCCAGAAACAAACAAAGGACAGGAGTTTACAGAAACAATCTTTAGGACCCACATCTCCTTTGACAGAGAGGAGCGCTAGCCCACAGCTCACTGGGGGTGTGTTCCCTGAGCCTCACCATGTACTGGACCCTGGAAGGGCCAGCTTACTGCCCCTAAAGGTCCCACAGCCCACCTAGAGAGGCAGCCTGGGCCCTTCCTAGATACTCACAGGAGCCTCCTTGCTGCTTTTGCTGCCTCCAGCCTTGCCGTCCTCCCCACCTTCATTATCCAAGGGCATCTAGAGGGATTTCTCAAAAAGCAGATCAGGTCCCACCACTGACCAGCTCTAACCACTTCCACAGCTTCCCAGGGCTCCTGGAATGGAGGTCTAGCTCCTTGGAGAAGCCTGGAGGCCCCTCACCACCCGACCCCTGTGCTCCAGCTCCCCTGGCTTCAATGGGATTTTTTGAAATTGCCAGCTCTTCCTGTCACAGGGCCTTGGTACAGGCTGTTCCCACTGTCTAGAACAGAGACCCCCTTTACCCAGGGGACCCTGTACACCCTTCAGTCTCTCCTCACAGTCTCTCCTCAGGGGCCTTCCCAGTGTCCTCAGATTAGGCCAAACCTCCTCGCAGACTTGTCACAGTTGTAATTATCCATGTATTTGTTTAATGCCTCCCGCCCCTGCAGGACTGTGGGGGCCATGGTGGCCTGGGTCCCCAGTGCTGGACACCTGGCAGGTATTCCACAAACCCTTCCTCAATGAATTAACAAATATTTGAGATATAAAAGAGAAAGGAGAAAGGCAGAGACTGGGATCTGGGAGGCTTTTTACGATTCCACTTGGGCTCAATCTGGGTGGGCTCGCTGTGGTTATCTGAGGCAGGACAGTCACACACAGGCATTCCAGGCAGAATCTCAACAGGGCACTGGTGAGAACAATGGCAAGTCTGGCTGTCTCAGAGGTCCCTGCAGTGATCACAGGTCCCTCTGACCTCCAGTGACACACCGGAGCCCAAGCTTTTAACATGGGGCATGATCCCTGCCCCAGTATAGAGGATGCCCAGGTTAAAAGGGCCCCTAAGGAACCCTTAGACTCTGGAGGAGGGAGGAGAGGGCATGAAGGTGGGAGGGGGTAATAATGGCATGGGAGAGGCCCTCTTGGTACCTGCCAGTGCCCAGGACAGGACTGCATCAGTGAACAGAAATAAGACACGCATTCCTGACATCTCAGGCAGGGATGTGATAACCCAGAGCAGCCAGGGAGGGACTCACTGCGCCCCATAAATCCTCCCCCAGCAACACTTGCCTTAGCAGAGTAAGCCCATCCCAGCTGTCTGGACAGCCACAGGCAATTCATCAGCCCTGTAAGCCCTCACCAGCCCTGACCTCACTGTGGGGCATCCAGTACAAAGGGCCACATGGCTGCAGGGAAACTGACCCCATAAGGGGACTTCACCTCCGAAGCAAGTCTTCGACTTTCTCTCTTTGCCTCCCTCCAGGCCCTGTCACTGAAGTCCCTGCACCAGGTCAGTCATTCCGGGGTGGTTCACTGACTTCAGTGCCTATTCCCCATCAAAACCTCCCCTGTGCTCTGTGCATACTGCGTGAGTGAATACTCTCAGCAGAGGCCACCCCACAGTGACAAGAAAACCATGCTGATTCAGGAAATGTGGGTTCAAAACCCAGCTCTGCTAATTAATAATAATGAAGACTGTTCCTACATGTTAACAAAAGCAAGCCAGCTATATTTACGAAGCCCTGTCTAAGCTTCAGGAACTGTTTTAAAGCTTTACGTGACTTATCTAATTCTCACAACCCAATGCGCAGATCAGAGACGAGAGGCTCAGAGAGGTAAAGCAACATTTACAGGGACACACAGCCAGGGAGTGGCAGAGCTAGGTTCAACACAGGTGTAATTCTAGCACTGTACGACGAGGCCCTTTGCCTCTCTGACTCAGATTCTCCATCTGTACAATGAGGGGATTAGTCTAGCTGAAAACTAAATGTTTTTTCAGCTTGGGCATGGTGTCTTTTCCCTCCCAGGTGACAACGACTGAGAAGAACCTCCTGTAGACAATACTTTGCTGGAGGAGAGGTACAAATGGTGGACTTCAGCTCTATGCTAGACCACAGGGAGCTTCTGTTGGATCATATGTCCCCACCCTGCTCTCCCAGGCACCCAGCTGGCCTGCGGCAGACCTGAAGCAGCAAGGCAGGGAAGAGGTGTCATTTTGTTTTTCCCTACACCAAGAGCCAAAAGGGAGCACCAGGACCCCAGGGTACTCCAGCCCAGGGAACCTGTAAACGCCAGTGGGAGGAAGAGGTGAGTGGCGGGCTGTAGTCCCATTAATCCACCTGAGTGAGCAATGCTTTTAAAAGCCCTTTTCACTAGAGGATACAAACTGCACTGTTAGGGGAGAGGATTTTATAGGCTGTTTCTCCTCCTGGGTGATTTAGCATCTGCAGGCCAGGCTCACCTGGGAGTCCTGCTCCTGAGGGATCCTGGGAGCCCATAAGTGGAGTCCAGGTCAATTTCAAGGCAAGGGCTGGTGTCCTTGCTGGGCCTTGCCATCAGTGGTGGTCTGGGTGACTTGTCCTGACCTCTCTTTCCAACACAAGGAGTAGGACTTTCAGAAACTAGGAGATCAATGCTCGTCCTCTCCACACCCTAGAAGGAGCTCTCGAGGCAGAGAAATGGGGAGGAACTGTGGGCAGCAGGGCCAGCTGTACAAAGACATGACAGCTAGAAGAGGCCTGGGGCGGGGGGGAGGGCCTCATATGTGGCTGGGGAACCAGATGTCCCCCTGAAAGCCATCTAAGGCCCTGGAGCAGGGCAGTGACAATCACAGCTCATTTTAGACATTTTTTAAACAATTCCACAGGAAAAGTTACTCATCCCAACGCAGGGCCTCGTGTCGGAAACAGATGTCATCACTGCCACCTCCAAAGATGGCTTCCTGCCTAGGGAAGCAAGTCCCATCCAAGACTGAGATATCATTACGTCTGCAATCCAAACCCAAATATCACTTGATGTGGCAGAGGCAGTCACTTCATTTTTGTACCATGGGGGGCAGGGAATGAAGGCATCTGAGCTTGCTCCCTGCACCCAATCTCCTGGGTGCCCCATAGAGAGGGCCTACAGAGTAGGATAGGAAGAGGGGAGCAATTCCTTCTACCCCCCCTCCTCCGTGTCTACTCTGCACAGCCACCTTCTGGCCAGTGGAAGCTGTGACAAAGATGAGGCAGGGAGATGGGGAGATCCAGGTTCAACCACCAGCTCTGTCCCTGACCGGCTGTGTGACCTCAGACAATGTACCTCCCTCTCTGGACCTCAGTGTTCTCCTCTACAAAGCAGAGAGAATAACAACACTGGCTGGCAGAGACTGAGTGCTGTGGGCCAGGTTCTGTGAGACCTTCCACATCCAGGCTCGTGAGCTCAGTGATCTTCAGCAAGTTCTTCACTCTCCATCTGCCTTGGTTTTGTCACCTTAGGAAAGTGGGATTTGTGTTATCTGCCCCTCGGGTTGTGAGGACTAAATGTGATGATGCCTGGAGATGGCTCAGCACAGGGCCTGACCCAGAGGACTTTGCAAAATGGGACTTGTGACTCCCCACTGTACAGAGAGCGAATTGCTGGTAGAGCTGGAATTGGAACTCAGGTCAGCTGGACATCAGTTCCAAGCATGGACCACCATCCTGACTCTCCCAGCAGTGGTGAGGATGGAACAAGACGCCTGCAAACCTTCAAAGGACAACCATGATGGAGGATCTATTGGCCCAACCTGGTGATGGCGGTGCAGGGACACTGCCCGAGAGCCCACATGTTGGCCTGCCTCAGCCTGTGCCCAGCCTCCTGCAGGAAGGCTGCCTCTGCCCCAGAACTTGCCCTGCTCCAGTGTTCCTAATAAGGAGCCCCTTTCAGAGGTCCCCCAGCTCTCTGGTCAACCCAGTTGCCTAGAGGCGCTCCACGATGCGAGCTGTTCCCTCCATCCAGCGGAGGGCTCTGGGCTTATTTATTTAGCTCAGCCAGTCTCCTGTGGCCCCTGGAGCAGGGGGAGTTGGGGGAGTGGAGGGAAGCACAGGAAACCCTGGGACTTACTTCCTCCTCTGGGAATAGCCTCCCAGGCGGCTACTCACTGCGCTCTGCTGCCCCCAACTGGTGGGAAACCTCCAGTTGGTGCAGACACCTCCAGCTCCATTCATACTCACCACCCAGGCGGGAACTGGGTCTCTGGCCCCTTGGGTACCCCTTCACACCCCTCCTCCTTCCATGGCCAGGGATAAGCCCTAGAAGCTCTGTCAGCGGCGATATCACTTTGGGGCAGTAAATGAGGGGTGCAGGAGGGCAGATCTGAGTCTCTGGGGAAGGACAAGATGTGAACACTGGCTGAATGCCTCTCTTGGGCCAGGCACAGAGTCCTAGAGCTGCCCTGTGAGCAAGGGGCTCCTGTGCCCATTTACAAATGAGAAAAGAGAGGCTCAGAGTTGGGCAACTTGTTGAGCGATCCCACAGAGGGAATCCACGGGGCCAGAATTTGGATCCTGCCTCGTCCCCGGTGTACTGCTAGGAAGAGCCAGCACTGCATCCCTAGGACCCAGGGAAGTATGAGGAGAGGGAGCAAGGCCTCCGAATCACATCCCGCCTGCCAGTCACAGAGACTGACATTTCTTCATGAGTGACTGAAAGTTCCCATTGGTAAGCCTCCTTTTGTGCAAACAATCTGTAACAAAGGGATTGGAGAGCAAGCCCCTAACACATTTGTGAGGACCAGTTTATCTGACTTCTGCTGCCCACCAGGCTCAAGTGCAGGGCAGGGGAAACAGAGCTAACAGAGATGGCCTAGAGGTACCTCTGGAGAACCCCAGAAAAAAAGGGAGGTGTAAGGCTGTCCTCTCCATCCTCCCTACCCGAGCTGCCTGAGCCCAGCTGGCACCTCCTGGGATGAGGGAGGAGATGCCAGGGCTCCTTGAAGTATGTTCTTCCCTCCACCCCTGCCCTCAGGGACCTCCACAAGGGCATTCTAAGCTCAAGTGCTAGGGAGCAGGGACAGACAACCTGCTTGAGAAAAGAAGTTGGCTTGCTCGTACCCGCCCCGCATCAGCCATCCCAGTCCTGGTCTCTGCCCATGGAAGGAGCTCTAGAATCTCTCAGCCTGGGCATGTATTCTGCTCTGAAGAACAGTATCACCTCCTTCTCTGGGGACTCCATACTCCTGTTAATACAGCCTCAGATCCCATTTGCTCTGTGCACTGGCAAGGGTCTCCTGTTCCCCTCACTCCAAATTCTTCCTCATACTTCAGCCCCTCAAACTGCTCCCAGTTCCTGCTGTCACTTAGTTCGTGCTGTTTCCCACTTCCTGGCCTGTCCAAGGGCTCTCCTGGCTGCCTGGAATGTTCTTTCCCCTCACATGCCTGGAAATTACTTCACCAAGCCCCAGGTGACCCATCCATATTATCACAGGTAGCAACTATGTTTTAATCCTATTTGTGTCAGTGCCTCACACAGGCCTTGACACATAGTAGATGCTGATTAAAACGACATGGACAGACCTAGAGGTTATTATGCTGAGTGAAATAAGTCAGACAGAGAAAGATAACTACCACATGATTTCACGTACATGCGGTATCTAAGGAACAAAATGAACAAACTAATCAAAAACAGACTCACAAATATAGTGGATGATTTGGCGACAGAAAGAGGGAAGAAGGGTTGGAAGGCTGGGAGAATGGGGTAAAGGGTTCAAAAGTACAAATTAGTAGTTGATAGTTGGGCAGGAGGAGGATGGGGAGCAAGGCACAGAAAAACAGCATTAAAATGATGGGTAAGTGGAGGGCCAGGGGAGGGAGGGAGCAACTGGGGGGATCATTCTGTGAACATTATAGATGTCTAACCAATGGACTGTATACTTGAAACTAATTTAAATAAACTTATTTTTAAAAATTTATTAGAAGAAAGAAGGCGGGCAGGGAAGGGAGGGAAGAAGGTAAGTCAGCTCACGATCACTGTAGAAACAGCACCTCTACCATGCACCAGCTACGTGATCTGAGCCAGTCCGTTCTCATCCCTGAAACTCGCTCTCTTAATCTGCAAAACGGAGCGAATGAAACCATCCTCCTGATTCTCAACGGGGCGGGCAGCCTCCCAGCCCTACTGACTTCCACAGCCTGCCCTCACTTCCAGGCCTCAGACTCTGGCCTAGCCTCAGTTCAGGAGGCTCCGAATGGCCTCTGGCCTCACACTCCTGCCTTAAAAACCGTCTGGGCCCACCCTGGACAGCTCTTGCACGGAGGTTGTCTATAGCAATGCTTCCACTGCAGGAAAGGGGGCCTCTCTCTGTGGAAAGTGGACACAGACCAAAATGATAATAATTTTCCTCTGGGGTTTGAACAGCTTGATAATAATTAGACTCCATGAAAGGCAGAGGTGGAGGGGGCCTGCTGCCTCGGCAAACCCCCTCATTTGGGGAACGCTGACCAGACACCGGGTTGGGAGACTCCAGCTCACATGGCTCCATTGAATGGGGCACACCAGGTTCATGTGCAAATTCCTGGTTCTGTGAAGAGGACACCAGGGTACCACTCTCCTCCTCAAGTCACCCCTCCTCTAGGCAACCTCCCACCTAAATTGTGGGTCTGGCTGTAGCTGCCAGGTCCCATTGGCCAGGAGGTGGCAGTGCGATGATGAGCAAGAGGGAGCAGGCAGGGACCGCCAAGGGTAGCTGGACCCACCAACACCCATTCCTTTAAGCCCCCTCCCCCATGACACATGATGGAGACAGGGAGAAGGAGAAGGTGCAGGGGAAGAGAGGCCAGGAAGAGCACAAACTCAGGAGCTCTGGACAGGAGAATAAAGATCTGGGCTTAATTCCAGGCCCTGCCCCAGATGTGCTGTGTGACCTTGGGGAAGGACCCTCCCCTCTCTGAGTCTCAGCCCTTCTCTGTACAGGGAAGGGTTGGACCAGGTAATTTCCAGCATCCTTTCCATGGTGGTATTGAGGCGGGTCGCCCACAGGCCCGCAGTTTGTGTTCTTGCCTGCAGTTTGTGTTCTGTGTGTGGGCGGGAAAGACGAGCAGGGGAAACATGGGAAGGGTGCCGGGAAGCTGCACACATGGAAAGAGGGGTGAGCAGCTGGGGAAACTCCATGCCACATCCCAGAGACCTCCTGCTGGCTCCACTCTCGCCCATCAACCCTGGGGGTTGCTGGGTCCTACAGGAGGAAATTCAGTCTTTAGTCCAAAGGCTTCATCCCCTCACTTTTCTCTCCAGTCTCCTCTGCTTCAAGCCTCCAATTCATTCAGCCCGGTAACCACACCGGGCCATTGGCTTCTTCCTATTCAGTTAGACTCCCCTCTAACTGGAAGACTCCTCTCCCCGACAAACTCCTACACATCTCTCAAAGCCCATCCCTGAAGATCCCTCCTCTAGGAATTCTTCCCTCCCCTAACTACTCCTTGTTCTGGGTTCTCACAGCACCCGAGGCACACCTCCATCACAGCTTCAGAACCACCTAGGGTGTGTATAATCGAGCATCCAATAAAAGCGGGTGGTTGAAAGGAAATGACTCCTAGAAGTGTCTGCACTCAACCTGATACTGAGTTTATCTGAAGCTCCCGCCAGCCCCCTGAGCCTTCCCCTCCCTGACACTTCTCCTCCATCTTGCAAAAAATAGCCGTGAGACCTAATTTCAGCTAAACCTTCAAACACGACTCTCCACTTTCAACTTCCCGAGAAAGAATCAATTGGCTGTCAAGTTTCCCAGAGCCTCTGCCACCTCCCACACCCCCCAGCCCTGCTAGCTCTCCTCAAGGTCGATGGGAGGGGTAGGGGCGGAAGAAGGAGGGAGAAAGGACCCAACCCACACTCTAACCAGGAAGTATGGGTCAGGGGAAGGCGGAGGGCTGGGGGGACTCGTGAGGACACCTGTAACAGTCACCATCTCCTTACCTCCCAAATAAAACTGAATTCCTCTAACATGGGGTGGCATGCGAGGGGGACAGTATGCTGCTGAGCCTTAGGAAGGCCGGTGGGGACACACAGAGCCCCAGGACCCAACCTGGCAGTCTGTACAGATCCAGGGCCCCCAGCTTGCTGCCTTCTCTCCCTCCCTCTGTCCTTCTTTCCCTTCCAGGATTCCCTACTGATGCAGAGAAGACAGACCTGGGTTTGAACCTCGACCTCACCATCTCTTTGGGGCCTGGGAGCTGAAGGCCAGAGATAAGGTCCCTTTGGTCACCTGCTCCCAGCTCCCTTCTCCATCCTGCCTTCATCCAGGGCCCCCTATAGTTCCCAGGGCACAAGCACCACACTGGCCTGGTAAGCACCATGTAGCCTGGAAGTTGCACCATGTGGGCAAAAGGTTCCATATTTCACCCAAGTGACAGAGCTAGTGTGAGGCCCAGCCCCAGGTCTGCTGACTTTACAGCTCATTCTCTCAGTTACCGCATCAAAAGTTTCCATGCCTACTCCATGCCCAAATCATATGCTACTGCCTGACAAATTCTGCTCTCCTCACTTTACAGAAGGGTCAACTGAGGCTCTCCCAGGGTTCCACGGTCTCTAAGAGGCGGAGGTGGAACCAGCCCTGAGCCCCTGACGTCCTGAGGGGTGGCTGCAGTCCTAGGCTGACCCCCACAACGGGTAAAGGCGACCTGTGGGGATAAGAACAGTATAGACTTGGAAGCGTTCCCAGTTAGGTGGTGACCTTGGACAATCCAGCCCCTCCAGGACTCAGTTGTCACAAAGGAAGTGAACAGAATGAGTCTCACAGACCCATGCTGATTCTCCATGAAGCTACATCATCGCAAAGGGGCAGCCCCTGTGAGAGGCGGGTGACATCGCCTCACCCAGGTTTGAAACAGCAACACCATGAAGACAGCAGCGATTCAGGCATATCCTGCGGTGTCTCCCCTGCCCCCTCCAGGCAAAACCATGTTCCCCAGTGTCCCCCAGGGAACTGCACAGAGCAGGGTCGGCGGAGCCCATGAGGATGTGGCTTGTGGGAGTGTGTGCGGGCCAGTATGAGCTCCAGCTGTGGGCGAGAGGGTGTGCTTCTGGTCCAGCACAGGGTCTGTGTTTGAGTCTGTCCCCAAGGCCCAAGCCAGGCGCACCTCTGGCCTTCCCTCAAACACCCTGACCTCTGCCCTCCACCCCAAGCCTCCCCAGATGTTTACTGTCGTGGAGCCAGAGAAACACAATCAGACGATAACGGTGGATTTCATCTATTAAGCACCTAGCATGGGTCATACCTGGGTTGGTACAGTCTTGCAAGGAAGGCACACCACACTTTACTGGCAAGAACGGGAAACCCAAAGAGGCCAAGTGACTAATGAGATCATGCAGGTCTCTGAAGAGCTGCAATTTGAACTGGGATCCCCACCTCTAAGCTCTCTAGTTCCCCAGTTCTGAGCAACAGCCCAGGATAGAAACTCAGTGCATACCCCTTTTCTTATCTGCTGCACACAGGAAAGGACCAAGGTGCCCAGAGAAGGACACAAAACATAAATGTCAGACAGTCCTAGCATCCGTGCCTGGCTCTGTCATGCAGGAGCTGTGTCACACTGGGCAAACAACTTCACCTCTCTGAGCCTCAGTTCCCTCATCCGAGAAACAGGGATACTGATGATACCTCCCATCCGGGCTGCTGTGAGAAGTGGGTAAATGAAGACTGAACACACTTTCCATCCTGCAGACCTAATTGGGCAGGCGGGACTGGGAGTCCCGGGTGCCTGCTAGTTCAGAAGGCTGGCGCTGGCTCTGATCCACAGGTGGTATCCATGCCAGGAAACAGAGCGAAGACACCACGGCAGGAAAAATGCCAAGCCTAGCTGGCAATTAAAGAGCTGAAAATTATAGCAACTTCGAGGTGTGATGACACACCTATTAGAGCAGCAAAAGAATGGGAAATGAGTAAAAAGCAGTGCTGATGGGAGGGTGTGGGGACAATGGGTTGTCCCCGTCAGAGCCAGAGGAACTGCATGCTTGCGCTCTGGGGTCAGACAGACCTGGGTCCAGATCTTGGCTCTGTCATTTATTAGCAATTAAGAGCATGGGGTGACTTCATCTCTCTGAGCTTCACTTCAGTTTTCCCATTTGTAAAACTGGGTGATCAAAGTATTAGTTTCAGGTTTGTCTCCAGGATTAAAAGAGATCATATAGGTACGACCACAGGCACAGTGCAAGTAGCTATGCTACTATTAGTCATTGTTCCGAGGCCCCCTGAAGGCTCTGCCCCAGTGGCCGTGGGCGGGCAGGACTCCAGCTGATCTGAGTCAGGGTCACCCAGGTGCTAGCAGGCTGGAGGCCATCTCCCAGGGTACCCTGAGTCCTCTCTCAGCACAGGCTTCCCTTTTCTCCTCACTGCCTGAAGGCAGAGGTTGGGGCTCAGAACCCCTTTCTGGGGGAGTTTGTTAAAATGCAGATATCCAGGCCCTGCCCCTGGCCCCATGAACTGAAATCTTGAGCCTGGGAGCATTTGAGATCTGCTCCCTGGCACATGTCATCAGTTTGGCTCAAAGAAACTCTTATAAAAATTAAAAACAAACAAACAAACAAATTTAAGAGGGCTCAAGAGTCTATTTTGAAAGCATTTTCGTGACACACAGCCAAGTGGGAGCATCAGTGGCGCTGGCCTGGCAGTCAAAGGCTCTACACGACCCAGACCCAGACCAGCTCCCTGGCCTCACCGCCCACCCTGTCTCCTCCAGACCCCTCAACTCCTGTCCCACCAAGCACCTCCCCATTCTATAAACATGTCAATTCCTAGTATGCCCCCATGCCTTTGCAGCTGCTATTCCCCCTGCCGGGAACTCCCTCTCACTGTCCCTGCCTACCCGATTTCTAGTAACCCTTTAAGACCCAGCCCAAAAGTTAGTTCCTAGGGGACACCTTTCCCAGCCCACCAAGAACAGTTAAGTCTCCCCCAGCTCACCTAAAATCACAGCATGTTGTGATAGCCAGGCCTGTGCTCTCTCTGTTCCTTCCCCGCCAAACCCTCTCTCCCCTGATCCCCATAGAGCTGGTTCCTCATTCCTTAGACCTTAGTGTAAATATCACCTCTGGACCACACCACCTCAAAGAAGCCCTCCTGGTTTTCTCTGCTTTTCTCCTGTATAGCACGTAGCTCAGATACAAGAATGTGAGCTTATAAGGTCAAGGGCTTTATCTACCTGGTTCTATCTTAACCAGCTCCTTCTGATAAGCTCCAGTCCCAAGAATGGCACACCATAAAAACTGTTGAATGAATGAATGGATGAACAAATGATCAAACATCCACATCCCCTACAGACTGTGACCTCCCAGGAGAAGAGGATGTGTCTACCTTTCTGTGTCTCCGGTGGCTGGCAGAGCACTGGATAGAGGGGCACATGGTAATGTGCTGAATGGGGGAGTAAAAGGACACAACATCACCTGGCAGGGACACAGAGGAGCACAGAGAGTCAGACGTGAAAGTGAAGGCTCACTGGGTTTTGTTTCCATAAAGTTATTTAGGTTTGCGCTAGTGGGACCACTAAAATCAATAGCTAAGATATATAGACTGCGCTGTTTTAATTCTAAAAGGTCATCAATTTTAAGATAAAGCATTATTTTATGCACCACCAAGAAAGAAAAAACACAGCAATTAAATTATGACACACTGTGGACTGTAACATGAGAGATGTTAAAATATGGAAAACAAAAACTGTGCATCTCGAGAGTCGAGGAAGTGTGTGTGTGTGTGTGTGTGTGTGTGTGTGTGTGTGTGTTCATGCGCGTGCGTGTAAGGGTGCATTTATCTGACCTAACGCTAGCCTCTCTTAGGTCTGGGCCCCTGGGCCTATTGTCCGCCTGCCCCCTCCCTCGCAGGAGTGGGGCTGAGCCACAGAGAGGGGAGCAGCTGAGCGATCGGATACCTAGAACAAGGGAGGCTGGATGCTCTCCCGGTCCGTGAGGCTCCAGGAAGGGGGGCTGCGGGGTCACAGAGCAGCACCCTGAGCCAGGTGGCGGTGGTGACGCAGAGATAGTTACCGTGACCCGGAACGGCGTAGTGGCCGAGGGCTCCATGCTGGGGCTCTTCTCCGAGAGGCTGCCGGGCAGGCTGCGCCGTGAGCCCGGCCTTTCTTGGGGCGACTCTGTCAACAGAGGGAGAGACGGGGTAAGTATGGACAGTCGGAGCCACCGAGGTAGGTTCTCCTGTCATTCCCATCCTGGCCAGGACAAACTGGTCTCCATAAAATAGTACAGCCACTTTGGAAGACGGTTTGGTGGTGCCCCAAAAAGTAAAAGATAGAAAACCACACGGCCCAGAAATTCCACTCCTCGGTATACGCCCCAAAGAACTGATAACAGAAACACAAATACTTGTATGCGAATGTTCAAAGCAGCGTTATTCACAGGAGCCAAAAGGTGGAAGCAACTCAAGTGTTCATCAACAGATGAATGGATAAACACAGTGGAGTGTCCACTCAATGGAATGTCACTCCATCGTACAAAGAAATGCCAAGTGGTGATACACTGATATCTTGAAAACAGGCTGCGTGACATAATCCAGACACAAAAGGACAAATACATTGTGTGAGTCCACATATATGAAACACCTAGAATCGGCAAATGCATCGAGATAGAAAGGAGATTACAGGTTACCAGTTTCTGGGGGCATGGAGTGGGGGATGGGGAGTTATTGTTTTATGACCCAGAGTTTCCGTTTGGAGTGATGGGAAAGATTTAGAAATAAATAGTGCTGATGGCTGCACAACGTTGTAAATAAATATATCTAATGCCACGGAATTAAAATAGCAAATTTTATTACACACACACACACACACACACACACACACACACACACACACACTTACCACAATTTCTTTTTAAAACAGGTCTCCCCAAATCCGCACATCCAGCCATACACCTTATGACATATGAACTTCCTGTTTCTGAACGTGTACAAGAAGCCCCTCCGAATATGAGAACCTGTGATCTCTGGTTTCCAATTCAGACCTTCTCCAGAGGCTTTAAACTTTAGAGAAGTTCAAGGGCCTGGCAGGTTATGGTATCCAGAGTGGCAGCCAGCTGCTCAGTTCCAGCTGCTTATTTTGGCATAGCAACGGGGGCCCCAGTGCAGCCAGAGCTTCCCCCAGCTCAAGAGAAGCTGAAAATCTTTTTTTTTTTTTAATATAAAATATTCTGATTTTTAAATAGTGACAGCTCATTCAAAACTTTAGCCATGGCCTGAGCACGCCTGTTTAAAAGCTCCCAAGTCTCCCAATCTGGCCGCTTTCCTTGCTGGTTCCCCGACACCACGCTTGGCACCGGCTGCCTCTCCTCCACTGCTCCAGCTCGGTGCCCACAGGGGACTCCCTTCCTCCTCCTTCCCACTTGACACACTCAGCAGGCCTTGAAGGATACCCTCGGTAAGCCCCCACTCTCGGCCCCCGCTGGCTCCTATAGCAACGGCCAGGCATAAGTCTCTCCTAGCAAAGCTCTCAGTTTGGAGAGAGAAATAGAGACAGAGAGAGGGGGAGAGAGAGAGAATCCTGCACTTATCTGTGGAACTTTTACCACCCACACCTAAGTTGGCTGCATCTCCACATCCCCAGTGCCCTGCATGGAGCCTGCTGCCTGGTGGGTGCTTGGGAAAGGCCTGTAGACTCGATGAAGAAGAAGAATAGTGTTTCCCTGGCATGTGCAAACACACAGAGGTGCAGAATCAGAGGCTCGTGGCTAGCAAACACATTCACGTGTTCACATTCATGCCAACGTCCGTGTGTGAACGTGTGGATATGTGGATGCGTACACATCCATAGGACAGGATGGGGGAGCAGGCTTTCCTAGAAGACAGAATGGGCTCTTGCGGGTGACGTCTACGCTTTCCGGTCCCTTCCCTCCATGCAGCAGATTGGACAGGGGGTCTCAGAAGTGTGCAAGGACAGAGCTGAGCCCCTCACCCCACCAGGACAGACTCTAGTGCTGAGCCCTGGGAATGGGCAAGCACACAAAGCCATCTAGGGGTGGTGTACCTCCTACAGGGACAGGTTCAGGCCCAGCTGACCACCAGAGACAGGACTGGGGCAGGGGCTGTCACCTGGTCTGGATGTGGACTAGCCAGCCCTGGGCCACCTCCCCTTATGGCCCCACTTTAGCCCAGTGACTGCCACCTCTTAGGGCCTCACTTCCCTGCACTGCTCCCTACTTGGACACCTCCTCACTCCCCCTCCACCGTCCCTGCTAATCTCACTCTAGAGAACACCCACTTTTCTGGAAATCTCCCTAGGAAATCTCTTCCCATGCTCCCCAATCTGCCTTCACCTCTCCCCCAACCCTACCCCCAGAATCCCACCCCCATCACCTCTCCCTGGGGGTCCACCACCACGACTGTGTCCTACCTGTGTGTGAGGTAGGTGTGCTCAGCCTCCAGAAGCCTCTCAGGAACTACCCTCACTCCCTCCACACACACACACACACACACACACACACACACACACACACACAGCACACACATGCGCACACACACACACAGAGCACACTCCTGGCCACAGCTTCACCACCCCTTCCTGGACAGGCAGGCCATCATGGCTGTAGGCAAGAAACACGTGGAGTCACCTGACTGGACACGAGGAGTCCAGCAAGGCTGCCTCTCCTCTGAGACCAAAACTGATGTTCCCCACGACCCACCTTTTGCTTCCAGGGTCTGAGCAGGAAGCTCTAAGAGGTGGCTTGGTCCAACCACCCGCCTTACAAATGAGGAAGCTGAGACCAAAGGAAAGAAACTTGTCCGTGAGCCCCCAACCCTGTAGCTCTATAGCAAAGACTGTCCAGGTTCTCCTTAAATAGCCTTAAACTTCAATTCAGCAGCGCTGGCTATACCCCATCTATGTCAAAAGGTAGAAATGCAGCAAGGAGACCGCAGGACAGGACAGGGCAGATGTCCACTCCTCCTCCAGCTCAGAGCAGCCAGCTCTTCTCCCCGACTTCTCAAGCCTCCCCATCCGGCCAGGCCTAGCGCAGGAACCGGAAGAGGAACCTTGGTCCCTTCCCAGGTGGCTTCCGCTTGGCCCTAGCTCCATTCTCTCTACCCTCTGCCCTGCTTTCTGCCCTAGGGGGCTAACGTGTGTAGACCACATCGAATGAACTTCTGGGCTAAGCTTCCATGGGATGTGGCTGACAGGGAGCCCTGGCAGGAGACCAGGGGAGGGACGAGATTTGCCTGGACTGTCTGCCTCCGTCCACTGACAATCCCAGCTACCATCAATCACCCTGTCTCCTGGGCTCTCCCTCCTAGTAGCCACGCTCTCCTCCTCTCCTTGGTGGGGGGGGGGGGGGGGGGGGAGGGGGCCTTGGTGGATCAGCCCCAGCCATCACTAGCTCTGGGGTCCTGCACTCCTATTCATGGTTCCCTACACCCACCCACACCTCCGATTATCTTAGTGTAGGTGCCATCTGCTTCCTGCTGGACCCCCACTGATCCGCCAGGCGGCATCTCAGCGGCTGAGAACCAGTTCCCACAAGCGCAGCTGACAGGACCTCCTTCCGTATGAACGGAAAACCAGGCCCTGAGAGAAGTTGTGACGGGGTCAAAGTGAACATCAGGGCAGAGTCTGCACTGGGCCAGGCTCTCTCCCAGCCCCACACCCCAAACAACTTCCCCAAGCTCTAACCACGAAGTTCGTAATCATAACCTCATCGCTCCTTGGGTTCTGGACCAGCATTTCTCTACCTTTTAGTCATTATCTTTCCCCCTAAAGGGTCTTTTTTGATACTTTTTTCCTAGTTTCCCCCATAAAATTTTAATACTACATACATGGTAAGCATCTTTTATGGATTACACATAAGTAAATATATATACACACATAGACATAAAATATTAGGTTTTATACAGAAAAAAAGTTAGATTCCCACCCCCACTTCCAAGAATGAATTTTTAGCCTGATTAGGAGAAATACTGCCCCCATTGAGAATACAAGTCCTGGACCCATTTGAAAATAGTTCTCACACGACAACTTGGACAGCTGTGGTGAGATCCATTTTCCAGATGAGGAAATTGAGGTTCTGAGGGACTAGTGACTTCTCTAGAAACGTTCCCCCAGCTGGGAAGTAAGAGTCTATGTTGAAATCCCCTTAAACTGTCCCCACCCAAAATCACACTTTGGGCTCGGCGAACACTGAGGGTACCTGGAACAGGAAGTAGAGGGAAGAGCACAAGGCTGACACTAGGAGACAGGACCCAGCCCTGACCCTGCTGTGTGACTCCAGCCCAGAGACCCTCTTCCATGTCAGAGCTCCTGATTCAACAGCAATCCAGTGAAGTCAAGGAGTCAGAGCAGGGACTATCTCTACTCCCCACCACCGAAACTAAAACAAAACTCTCTTTACTTTACACAGGCAGAGAAGATGCAGAGTTGACCCTCTGAATCCTAACTCTGCCTCCAGGGATTTTTAGCCTGAGTCCTTGACAAAACCACAGCTGCCTTTGGCCTTTGATTTAGCAGCATGCCTTTCCTACTTTGGAGAAGCACCCACTGAGAAGCTTGGGCTTCATGCCCCTAGAGGTTTAAGCAACACAGCTGGTGGAGCATGAAGGTGGCAACCCCGGGGACAGACCCCAGGAACGGACAAGCGGCCAACCTTCTAGTGTCTCCTCCAGACCTTGGAGCACTGGTCCAGGAGTCTTCCCTCAGCTCAGACTCATTGTGTGACCTCTACATGACCTCCCAGACTTCATTCTGCAAAATTAGGCCACAGGACCAGCTGATCTTGGATCCCCTTTCCATTGAGAGGCTCCATTGTACCGGGAAGGCTAAGCTATCTTTCAGTTATTAGGAGCCATACCAGAGAAATGCATTTTAACCTTCATATGTTTGCAAAAAATAAATAAAATAAAATCAGTTTCATTCAAATGCTGCTGGCTTGGTTGCCATGGATACCACCTAATCATGAAGGATGACTGTTACTTGTTCCCATGGAAACACGCAGGCCTAAGGAACATCCTGTAATTTCAGACAAGACACCAAATTTCAGTTGTCGGGGTTGCAATGACCAGATCTTACTGCTTAAAAATGGGTGAGGCAGCAACCTCTGGCGTCAGAAGAAAAGAAGTCAGTGCAAGCATAAAAAGAGGAGGTGTGTGTGTGTGTGTGTGTGTGTGTGTGTGTGTGTGTGTATGCTGGACCTCACCAGTGACTGGGAAAATGCAAATTACAACTACCAGGTATCATTTCACACCTTTCAGATAGGTAAAAAAGAAAAAGAACAGTGACCTCAAATGTTGACAGGGATGTGGGGAACTCTTTCATCACTGCTGGTGAAGTGAAAAGGTTTCAGAGAGCAATTAAACAATAGCTGGTTGAAACTGATCCACACACTTACTCTAGGACCAGAAATTCCCCTCCCGCAGGTGCAGCCATGTACGCTTCATCCTCGTACATGGAGATCTGCACAAAAATGTCTACAGCATCACTCTTCGTAGTAGCAAAATGTTGGAAGTAACCTGAATGTCCACTGATAGGGGAATGAATGACTGTACCTTGGAGCAATCATTTGGTGGAATACTACACAGCAAGGAAGAGGGAACTACCACAGGGGACCCTGTTTAGAGCTACTACAGAACATAACAGTGCTACGGCGGACCCAATTCTATAAGATCAATATAAATAAAACACAGAAATATGAAGACGAGTGAAAAAGAAAGTTCCAAAAGGAAACAGAGTACGATCCACTTTTATATATATTTTTACAAGAATGTTCATAGCAGCTGTATTTGTAAGAACCCCAAACCAGAAACACCAAAACACCCTTCAATAGGTGAATGGTGAAACAAACTGTGGTACGTCCATCACATGTGAGGCAGAACAATAGCCCCCAAAGAAGTCCACAACCCTAATTCCCAGAACCTGTGACTATTTTATTAAACATGGCAAAAAGGAATTTGCAGATGTAATTAAGGTTAAGGACTTGGAGATGGGAGTTTATCCTGGATTATCCAGGCAGGAATAATCCTAAATGTGGCTGAGAAAGGAAGGATGAGTCAGAGAGATGAGATAATGAAAGAAGAGACAGGAGAGATGCCAGCATGAGGGGAATGATGGAAGAAGGCCACAAGCTGAGAAATGTGAGTGACCTCTATCTAGAGACTGTGAACAGCCACAGCTTACAGTTAGCAAGAAAACAGGGACCTCCATCCTATAACCATATGGAACTGAATTCTGCCAACAAGGAATAGGCAATGAAATGAATTTTTCCCTAGAGCTTTCAGAAAGAAACACAGCCAGCTAACACCTTGGTTTTAGTTCTTCAAGACCCATGTGAGACTTCTGACTTACAGAACAGGAAGATGACAAATATGTGTTGTTTAGGCTGCTCACTTTTAAGTTGTTATAGCAGCAATAGGAAACTAATACACATATAATGGAATACTACTCAGCAATGAAAAAGGAATGCACTATTGCTATACACAACAACTTGGGTGGATCGCAAGGGCATTATTCTAATGGGAAAAGGCCAATATCGAAAGGTCACATAGTGTAAGATTCCATTTACATGGCATTCTCAAAGTGGGAAAGTTTTAAAGATAGAAAATAGATTGGTGATTGCCAGGGGTTAGGGATGGCGGGTTGCAGGCAAGTGGGTGTTAACTATAAAGGAACAGCATGAGAGAGAATTGGTGGTGACAAAACTGTTTTGCATCTTGACTGCAGTGGTGGTTACATGAACCTACATGTGATAAAATGACAGAATTGTATGCACGCATCCTGCCGATGTGCAGAAAAGGTGAGAAAGGCAGGACCGAAGCAGCCGACTTTCGGAAGCTGGCTTGGCACTCACAGCTCTGCCATGTTATTCTCCCGTTGAACATAAACAAGCTCATGGGATACCAACCTCAGACAAGGTCACCACAATCAAGTGAGACAAAACAAGGCCACTTCATAATTGTATCCAAGCAACCGACAAAAGCCAGGTTACTGTGCCACCCACGAAATCCCAAACATCCCCCACCCTTGGCTAAAATGAGTGACTGCCGCTGCTTTACCAATGACAGCTTTATCTTTGTGCTTGCTTCCTCTTCCTAGAGATAAGACTTCAGATACTCTGTCATAGCATTGTCCCTGCTTTCTGACAGCAGCCAATCTAATGCAAATCCCGCTTCCTTAGACCTCCCCCAAATCACCCAAACAAAGCCCAAATCCTATGGCAAATTCTCTCTACCATACGCCAACTGAGATGCCCCATAGTTCCCCACGTTCTCTCTCGTGGTGATGTGTAATAAATCCGACTTGTTCACGAGAGGTGTGTTCCTGGCGGGTCTCTGCCTGGAGGGCACGGATGCTGGGATATCGTGCTATAATTACAGGGAGACTAGGTGACGGGCACATGGAAACCTCTGTACTGTTTTTGTAACTGCCTATACATCTGTAACAATTTCAAAGTCAAAGGTTAATAAATAAAAAGACATGGACTCGTATGTGTGTCAGCAATTGAGATTTCTCTCCCGAGAAACTAACTGCAGAGATGTGTTGGTACCCAGTATTAGCCGATTGGAGAGTATGCCAGCCATCTAGAAGCGAGAGGCACAGGGGCATAAAAATCACCGCAAAGGCTCACCCTGGACTCTTTAGGCTGAAAATACACGTGCTGTTAATGTGATTAAACTAATAGGATGTTTTACTTTCCGTTTGTACAGAAATGCACTTATGTCGAAAAATGTTATGAACAGTACTCAGAAACTTGTTATCAGAGGTTCTCTTTGGAGAATGGGATGGGCTGTGGGGTGGGAACAGATGACTGTACCCTTTACTGAATGACCAGTAATTCACACTTCCCAAAACTAATTGTAAAATTAAAGTATAAATAGGTGCTGTAGTGAATCAGTACCATTTATGCCCTCTGAATACGTCTGAAGAGGAAAAAGGAAAAGAAGCAAGAGAAAAAACAAAACATCAACATTCAGAGCAGCCCAAATGACCAGACAGAGAAAGTGGATCAGGAAAATCCAAAAATGGACTTAAAAACAAACCTGTGAGTAAAGGAACATAGGTCTCCTGGGGCACCCCAGGGGCACCAAAAGACTAGTGTCCTCCTGCCCCTCAACCTCAGGAGTGGCCAAAGTTAAAATCACAATGGCCGCAGGCCATGGAGTCTTCAGATTGTTAGGATTTCTGGACACAGCAATCCAACGGATGCCCGTGTGTGTGTGTGTGTGTGTGTGTGTGTGTGTGTGTGTGAAGCACACTGTTATTATCTGCTCTTAATAGTTAGCCAAATGAAGAGTGAGTTTGCCAAAATATTGCATTGATATGTTGGTAGGTCTCCTGACTCCCATTGCCCACTTTTTCCTGTTTAGCCTTTGGTTATCCACCCAAGGTAGGCAAACTAACGGCCCTTACAGAGCCCACATCCTGACCCCCAGAACCTGTGAATATGTTACCTTACATGGCAAAAGGGACTTCGAAGATGTGATTAAATTAGCAATCTTGATATGGGAAAGTATCCTGAATTATTCTGGTGGGTCTGATGTAATCACAAGGGTCTTTGGGAGACAGGAGGATCAGAGAACGCATAGGTGGGAGAAATGTGGGGCCATGAGTCAAGAAATATGGGCAGCTTCTAGAAGCTGGAAAAGGCAAGGAAACTGATTTTCTCCAGAATCTCCAGGAGGAGGTTCTGGATCCTAGGCCTTGATCTTAGCCCAGGGAAACTAATTTCAAACTTCTGACCTTCATAACTGTAAGATAATAAATCTGTGTTGTTTTAAAACATTACTTTCGAAAGGAGCAATAAGAAATCTATATACCTACTGATGAACCACAATGTATTCTAATTACATTGAAGTAAAGACAGCGGGACAGCGATATCAGATCACTGGCCGATTTAGGACGGTGTGTTCTCAACGTCACTCTTTCAAAGCTACAGCTGCATCCGGAAAAAAGACGAGCTTCCTCTTAGAAATATAACATTCATCACCATATATAATGTAAACTTCTTTATTTCCCCACAATGCCCTCACTTATCAAATGACATATGTGAAAACCACATATACTTGAAAACCACAAGAGTATATGGTACCCTATGTTGGTTACGTTAGACATGTTTTCATATCTGCACGTAGAGAGCATTTCATCTTTTAATACTCATCGCTCAACACTCTATGTATTTATCCTTAGCATAGATTCTGATTGCGTCAATAACACTTCTTCAGGGCATATAAGTTCTAAAGACGGTACTCCAGAGGGGGCTATGATTATAAAAATCAAATATCCCTATGCATTATTATATTCATTCTCTTTTTCATTCATTCAGAAAACATAAACCATTTCTTTTTGCACCAAAATTCCACCTCAGGACTTAATGTTCTGCACTTTTGTTTTAAACCTGCATTATTAAATTAGAACAACATAACTATGTAACAGGCTTATTTTTTCTAACAAATTAAAAAGGGCATAAGTTTTAAGTGTGCCTATATTTTTATATTTTGAACTCTCTTTACTTTTCTATATTTGATAACTTGGAATTCAAATTTTAAATTATCTCCCAGTTTCTAAGTTAATGACTTAATACTAAAGCAAACTGAATGTCAGTTCTTCATGTAATTTTGAGCCTAAGGAACAGCTGACCCATCGATCTTATAGTATATCAGATCCTATAAGGGATGAAGTTGTAATTTGGAAAGACAGGGCAGATCACTTTATGTTCTAGAACAGACGATTTGTGCTTGGGGATAATGGGAATCGATGCAAAAATGAAGCTCATGCTGCCTGCTGTGCCATGTGCCAAGAGTCCTTTGTCTCTGACCCAGCAGTCTCATGTCTTCAGTCAGCACCCACAAAACTCTACCAGGCTAGGTTGCTAGCCTATAAGTACAGTAAAATCTTCACCTTTCACAGTAATCAACGAAGGGCATCAATAATACTTAGGAATAAGTACACGAATAACACCTAAAAGTATTGATGAGAGACATTAAAGAAAATCTGAATAAATGGAGAGATACGTGGCATCTGAGGATTGCGAAGTCTCCATCTTGCTAAGATGGCATTTCTCCCCAAACGGATGTATAGATTCAATGCAATCCCAGTCAAAATCCTAGCAGGCTTTATTTTAAAAATTGACAAATTCAATTTTAAATTTCGATAAAGCTAAGGACCTAGAATAGCCAAACAATCTGGAGAAAGAAAAAACAGGTTGAGAGTCTTGTATTAGTTTTAAGACATACTTTATAGTCTCAAAATACAGCTGAAGCAATCGAGACAGTGTGGTATTAGCATAAGGATAGGCACACAGATCAATGGGACAGGAGAGACAGCAGAAAGAGTCCCACATAGATAAGGTCAATCGATTTTTAGGAAAAAAGTGTCAAGTCAATTGAGGGTAAAAAGTATAGTTTTTTTCAACAAATAGTGCTCAACCCACTAGATTTCTGTATGTAATAAAAATAGACTACCAGGAAACGGGGAGGAACAGATCTAAGAGAGACAGCAACTGTGCCCTATTTGCATATTTTTATCCCAAAATTGACTCCTGAAGTTAAGAAACATTAGCTCCAATTTTAACTGGAAGAAACTGAGGTTCAGAAACATCTACTGGAAGGACCAGGACCCCACAGCTAGGAAACACAGAGGCAGGATTCATGCCCAGTGACCTCTGAATCTAGGGGTTACCCCATGACGAGAAAGCAGCATCCACACCCACATGAGTGAGAGGAGAACGGGTCCCAAGCCACCCAGGAAGCCGAGTTTCCCCCCTGCCCTCGGCTCCTCTCGACATTTCCAGGTCCCATCCAGCCCCAGCTACAAGGGAGAAAAGGATGCCTCGCCTGATTTCATGTTTTGCTTCCAAAACATGGGGGTGGGGAAGGGAAGGCATCGTGAGACTCTGGAACTGCGATGTAGTTAGTCTCTTGTCTCTCAAATGGAATTGGGTCAGAGTTCAAGTTATCTTCAAGTTTGGGATGTGGTTCAGAGGCAGCAGAGGCTGCCCACTGTTGCTGGGGGCGCCGTCTGCTGGGAGAGAGGCATGGAGGTGACCATACAGGGCTGGAGTCTGGGGCACCCCTCCCCAGCCTGAGAAACCCTGATGCAGAGCATTATGGGGCATAGCAGCTTCCCTCAGAGAGGATGTGGAAGGGTCAGACTGCCGGTACTTGGGGAGAGCCCAGGAGATGTGTTCCCCCCAGTTACATCCCAGGATCCCCTGTAGCCTCTCTAAAAGGACAGAGCAAGGGTTCGCTCCCTGGCCCCCGGCTCCCTGGCCTCACTAATAGCCCAGTGTCAGTCCTGCAAACTTTTCAGCCTCTGTAGACACTGTCACCAGCTCTTTACTACGCCCTTCCACTGGAGCCCCATACAAATGCCTTTGACAGTACATCCTTCCCACTCCTCATCCCGACACACACCTCACTCTCAAAGAACTCCCAGCCTTCCGGAAAACTGCGAATCTCCTGGTCACACCAGGGATCAATTAAGTGGCCTGAAGGCTTCTCTCGTCCCCGCGTCTCTTTTCTGTCCTCTGCTTCCTGAGGAGTTCCAGGAACTAGTCTGCGGGGTCACCTTCCCCATTTTTCTTTCTGAGTTTTCTCCTGTGACTCTCTGCTCGGCAGCCACAGGGCCTATTCCAGGGCTGGCAGAGAGCTGGCATTTATTCTGAGCTCCTGAAAGTCAGGAAAATAAGCAGGTCCCAGGGTGTGCACACGTGCCTGCTCCTCTCTGCTGTGCGTAGTTTCTCTATATTCATTTTTTTTTTTAAACATACAATGCGAAACTACACATTTTGAAGCAGTTGCCTGTGTAGTAAAAGCATAAAAGCACACGTGGGCAGGACACACACCACTTACAGGAGGCTGGTCGCCCCGGCGGGGAGTGTAGGAGGCGTTAGCGCTCTCTCGGGGGGGTCAGCAAATTTTTCCCATAAAGCACCAGAGAGCCAATCTTTTAGGCTTGTCTCAACCACTCAACCCTGCCAATACATCAGGCGGGCCGCCACAGACAACGTGTGAGTGCATGAAGGTAACTGTGTTCCAGTAAAACTTGCGAACACTAAAATTTGAATTTTATGTGTTCTCGTGTTATAAAACATTATTCCTCTTTTGATTTTTGTTTCAACCCTTGCAAAACGTAAAAGCTATTCTTAGTTTGCAGGTCACAGAAAATAGGTGATGGGCTGGCTTCGGCCTCTGGACTGCACTTTGCTGACCCCTGCTGTACTAAATCATTTTATTTCTAAGAAAGAGAAGAGGAGAGAAACAAGAATGGAAATGTTAACATTTGTTAAATCTGAGAGATGAGTGCCTGGGTCTGCGCAATATTATTTCCTATACTTTTCTATACTTTCAAATATTTTAGAATTTTCTGAAAATTCAAGAAAGAAATAGAAAAGTCTAGAAATAACCTATGAATGCTCCCAGATCAAAGGGGATTTATATTTTCTTCTCTTCTATAATGGATATTTATTGCTTTTTTTTCAACCTAGGAGTTGGAAGAAAAGGGAAACAACATAAACATTATGTATTTTTAAAAAACAAGAGATGGAGGGGTTTGGCCCATAACTGGTGGTCTCCCCTGGCTGGGGACTGTGTGTCACCCATATTATTCCCATGAGGGTTTCTCCGCCCCCAGCCTCAGTGCTCTTGCTCCTTAAACGGGCTCTTCCCTCTGCAAACAGCACTGTCTGTGGGGATGGGACCCCAGAACCACAGCCTGGGTCCTCTGAAGATCAAGGTGCCATCCTGGTAGAACTGCTGATGGGGGACAGTGGTCAGGCCCCCAACATGCTTGCTGCTAAACATGTAACTCTGAACAGTTGCCTAGACACCAAGTGAAACTGTGACTGCAGATAGTTAACAGGAAGCCCAAGCTTCTCTCGGACCTGCTCTCCCGCCAAACTTCTCCTACACTGTCTAGGTCTACACACCCCCCCACACCCCCACTATCTGACCTCCGGTGGCCTTCAGACCTTTCTCACCATTCTCCTGAGGCTGCTCTCCAAAGGCTCGCCCTGCCCAGTCGGGCTCTCCTCCCCACCCCAAACCCTCCCTACGTGCCTTTCCAAAGGCCTTATGCCACCATCAGCTCTCATCCCTCTCGTGGTGAGGACGACCCCTGGACCTCTCTCTCCTGAGTGCCAGGCTCTCATCATTTTGGAATTTCAGGAACCAGTTCAGTTTTCCCAAATAAAAACTATAAGGTGATATAATATAGGGCTGGGTGACATCGGACCGCTGATTTCTTGCCTTGCCAACTACAATGTGAAAACAAACACATATTTCATAAAAGGAATGTTCTAACCTGAAAAAGAGTCCAAAGACCATCATCCCAGACTAAAAGAGGGCCACCGAAATGGATGACAATGAAACTCACTGCACTGGCCTTGCTGTCCTCATTTTGCCACCAGTCAGGGAGAAGACATGCCAGCCCGGCTGGCACTTAGCCCCCGACAGGGGTGGCGGTCTCTCCTTTGTGTCACCTCCTCCAAATTTGTCAGCTCTTCTCAACCTGCTCTCTGCCTGCTGGGACCCCCCGCCCACTGGATTCCTTCGGGATCCCCAGGAAGTACCTGGCCTGGCCTGCAAACCCCACTATCTCTGAGTCCTCTGGGATACCGCCTCACAGGCCCGTGGCTGCCCCCACTCCCCAAAGCTGCTCTAGTCCTCCCCCCACTCTCAGCTCTGACCCACTGCCTCTGGCACTTGGATAGCCCACGCAGTCACCTGCGATCCCTGATGCCCCTGCCGCTTCTCCCCACACCACACCAGCCTAGCTTGCTGGTTGCTGAAAGTCATTCACCTAACCCACAGCTCTGGTAAGTATCGTGAGGGTCAAGCAACCTGGACTCTGCCGCTCAGTAGCTGGGTGATGGTGAGCAATTCACTGAACTAGTTTGGGCCTCAGTTTTCTCATCTGCAAAACAGAGCTAATATCTGTTAGGATGAGGATTTAATGAAATGATATATGTAAGGGACTTAGAAGAGTACCTGGCACTGTATTAAGTGCTCAGAAAAAATCAAAGTCGTTGTTATTACAATTAGTCTTATTTTCAAAATCCTTCTTTTGATTCCCTGTGGGCTGACAGAGGGAAGTTCCAGCCTCTTGGCTCACCATCCAAGGCCCTGTCTCCCCTTCCAGCCACACCATCTGCTAACCTGATTACAGACTACCTTCCCCTAGGCTGAGCTCCCTATCGGAGGGGGCTGACCATACCTTCCAGGGCCACCCCCAGCACAGGAATTGCAAATAGGACTTGCTCAGTAAAGATCTGCTGCTCTGAACAAGTACAAAAGACACTTGTAGCAGCCTCTGGGGAAAAGGGATGCCAAGGAACCATCTGGGTGGTTCTGATCCCCATAAGCATATTTTATTTCTAGATCAGCCCTAACAGAGCTGCAATTAACCCCTTAGGCTTTGGATGAACAGATAATGACAATTCACCCAGGCTGTATGTAATGATAGCCTATGCTGTGTCATATCTATCTGTTAGAAGTGCTTCTGAGCCCAGAGACATTTAATGACTTGTCTGAGGTCACACAGCATTTATGGTACAGTTGGAACTCACCTAGCCATACTCCTGGGCCAAACCCAGTCCCTAGAATAGAGGTATAAAGGAATAGAAAGCCATTTTTTCCTAATACCATCCCAGATTACCAATTTATTGGTTTCCAAGTCATCAAGGAGCCCCATCTCTTGCAGCCCAGCTCCCTCCAGCCCTTTCTCTTCCTCTTCCCTCTGCTCCCTCATCCTCCCAGGATTTAGGAGAAGGGGGGCAGAGCCTCACAGCTCCCACATCTCCCTCCCTGAGCTCTGCCTTTTTCATTTCACAAGCTATGTCAACACATCACCTCCAAGGGCCAAGGAAAGAGAAATAACACAGCCCAGATGCCGACGGTACTCTCTCCTGTCAGGGGGAAGAGAGGAGGGAAATAAAAGCTAACAAGACTTCCAAAAGCAAAATCTCCAAACCCCCTCTCTGGTACCTGGCAGCTGTCAACGTTAACACAGGAACCTGGCGAAGGGGAAAAAAGCATCCCAAATAAAAGCCAGGCAGTTGTGGAGTCTGGGATGCATAGACCAAGCAAGGCTGCATTTCCAAGGGCGCGATGAACGTCCTCGCAGGCTTGTCTATTTTGCTAACATACAGGTGGTCTGTCTAGACTGTAGGAAAAAAAAAAAAAAAAAGCCTGTCTTTTCTGAGGACCGTGTCTACTTTTTTTTTTCTTTTTCATTATTATTATGTGGAGGGCTATTGAGATTCCCCTCGCTTCCTCATTTATGCAATCAGAGGAAATCGCAGCTCAGAGAGCCGCTCCCAAACTCGAGGCCACGTGGGCCCGTTTCAGATGGGTAATTAAATATTGAACAAACGCTGAAATGCCTCTACTGGCTCGGGATGGCTAAAAATAACCACCCCGCCACTCCATGCATGGACATCTCGGCTGCTCATTCTCACATCCCTCCTCCCAGCAACTGTCAAAGCCAACCTTCCTGGAGACGAGTGGGCGGGGGTCGAGGGAGAGCCGGGAACTGACTCCCCAAATACCCCCTTCACAGAAAACAAAACTTCAGCTCCTAGCAAGCTCCGAATGTTCCTGACCAGGAAATACTCTCCCTTTCCTGACATTTAATCAAGTGGCCTCAAGAGGAAAGTGCAGGGGAAATATCACAGCCGCTCATGCTTTTCTTTTAAAAATAATCAAGAGGCTTCATGTCATTTTTTAAGCGAAACACAGAGGCGATCTGGGACGTGAGCACGTCTGTGTCAAGTTACGCAGGAGCCCCTCCTCCCAAGAAGACCCAAAAAGGAGCCCAGCGGCCTCAGTTTCCCTATTTAAACTGATCTTAGGAAAAGCAACAAACAAAATCAATACCAAAATAGAACGCCAAGGCGTCTGAACTCCAGATCTAGATCTCTCAGTGACATCTTTACACGACCCATCCATTCCTCTCTGAATCGTTATCAACCAAAGAAAAGCAGCACTGGGCTTCTAAGCTTGGTTCCAAGTGTCAGCTTTGGAGTCCACTGGTCTCAATTCAAACCTCGCCTCTGCAGCCAGTGACTTTACCATCCGGAGCTCGGTTTCCTCACCTGGCAAAAGGAAGTGACCCCCTACCTCCCTTCTAAGAGGGTTGGAGAATTAAAATAAGATATGAAATATTGGGTGGAGCTCTTTGGCACAGGGTCCCAGCTAGGTAACAGGAGGCTAAGATCTTCCTTATAAAGGTCATGAGGATGGACCAGAAACATAAAGGCCAAGAGGCCGACATACAGCAAACGAACTGAGACCTCTGGTCTTTCTCTAGGACCTAGATAGCTCAAGGAAGAGGGTCCCAGGCTGGCTGCAGATACTTCATACTAGGGAATGTTGACTCCTCAGCACAAAGGGACTTGGTGAGAAACAGGGCTGAGGCCATAAGACCTGAGACCTGGCTAGGGAATGTACATACATGGCTGGAAAACATGACTGAGAGCAGGACCCAGGGGTCATGGGGATATGGGAAGAGATCGGCCTACGGGGATCACTTGAGTCAGCCTAGGCAGGAAGAGGGGCCAACCAGGAGGCCTGAACCCCTACAAATACCAACAGGGTCATTCCCCTGCCTCCTTCCGGAGTTATGGCCAGGATTATAGGAGATGATGGTAGAAAACACCTGGTGGAGTCGCTGATTGTTTGAATCAGATGGGAGGAGGTGGTCTTATCTAAGCTAAGGCCTAACTGAAGGAAAATGTGCTTGCCCACGGGATAGCAAGGTGGTGGTGCATTTACAAACTCAGGATTTGGAGACAGGCGGAGCTAAAATCCACTGTTTCTGACCTGTGCGATACTGGACAAGGCTCCTGCTCTCTGGGACATAGTTCCTCACCTATAAAATCAGGATCATACCAGCATCCATCTCACAGGGTTGTTGCAAGCATTGAATGAAATAAGGCAGGTACAGAGTTAAGCTCAAGAAATGAGTAGGCCCTCAGCAAACAGAAGCCATTCATACTTTCATGACGTGCCACAATAGGGAGTAAGCCTCCCACTCCCTGAGTGTGGAAGGATGAGAAGGGCCCGGAGAAACTAGGGTCAAGCCCCAGAGGAGGGATTGTGTGTCAGCAGGAACAGAGAAAGAGATGAGGCAAAAAGGATATATATTTAGTTTCAGAGACGCATCCAGGTTGGGGGTAGAGAGCCAGGCTTTGGGAAGACATTTGAAGACTCGGGGGGTGGGGAGGCGTGCAAGAGATGACCAGTCCCCCTCAGAGCTCTTCTCAGGCTTATCCAGCCTACAGGGCCTGAGCTGTTGGCCAGGGGCCATTCAGCCGGTCTCACTGAAGCCAGGGTCTCCATGGATAGGTCTCAGCCCTGCCTTTCCTTCTGGTGGCACACAGGCCCTTCCCTAACCACTGCTACCAGTTATAAAGCAGCTGTGTACAACCAGCACCCTTCCCACTATGTCACCATTCATTCCCCAGTGGGCCAGCAGCCCTGAGTCCATACCCTACTCTGAAACGGTGGCCCCTCTGTACCTCAGTGTCCCCATCTGGACCCCAGGGGTTGGATCACTCAGCTGCCAAGTTCTCAGCCCTGAGCAGGGACCGCCACCTCAGGAGGTCAGCGCCGGCCCTCCTGGTTACCTCCGTGAGGCCCTACTGCCTTCACTCCTCAGAGTGTGCCAGGTCATTCCTAGGAAGCCCCTCCTGAGACCCCACAGACGGACTCCAGCAGATCCTGAAAGGAAAGAGGCCCAGGTGGAGGGGAGGGGATCGCACAGAAGCCAAGGTGCAGGGCCATGCGATGGTCTGTATGGGTGCAGAGGGGGAGCTGACTGTCCCAGGCTGGACCCCTGGAAACATTCTGATGAAAATATGAAGAGTCAAAACCTTCCATGAGTGTGGGCCTAGACATTCCAACAGTTCTTCTGAGTAGTCTCTTTGACAGATGGGGAAACTGAGGCCCTGGGATGTGCCCAGGGTCACACAACCAACTCGTGGCTGAGCTGGGAGTGGAGCCAGTATCTCCCCAGCGTATCTCAACAAGCCAGCCTCCCCAACAGACTGGGGGCGTGGCGAGGGCTGGGGGCATGTTATCCCCACGTGCCCCCAGTGCCCAGGCTGGAGCCTAGCACATAGCAAATGCTCAAGACTTGTTTGCTTGCTGAATGAATGCTCCAGACTTTATCCAGAGTGACAGGAAAATCTACACTTCCCCCAGCAGCCCAGGAGAACAGACAGATTAGACAGACAAAGCTTCTCCTGACCTTGGAGGAGGTAGATGGGAAGGCACCCTGACTGGTGACCCCCTACTGGGGACAAGACCCCCTCAACTCCATGGGTCATGCCTAGCCTTCAAGAGGTCTTAGAGTCACAAAGCACAGTGTGAAATGGCCAGATGACCTTTACCATCCAAGGGTGGCTGTTTCTGCCCTGCCTCTGTCAACTGTCAACAGCAGATGTGGAAACTGGGGCCCAGAGGAGGGAAGACCCCAGCTTAGTGCCCCACAGAGGGTTATAGACACTGACCCTCCCTTGGAGCCCCGCCAGAGACAAAGTCCTGCTCTCAAGTTCGTACTGAGCCCCCTCCTACCACTCAAGAAAGGCCGAGGGAGTGGTGTGTAGGGAGCCCCCTCAGAGGCGGCAGCCTGGCCCCAAACCTTTCCCAAGCCAGGCCAGCTGCGGGCCTCCTGCCGCCGGCCAACCCTTCCCTGCACTTTCCTGTTTCTGAACAAACACACCCGCCACCCCGAGTTCTCGGTCACTGTCCTTCCTTTCTAGTGGCAGAGGTCAGAATGGGTGTGGAGCAAGGGCCTGACTGAGGCTGGGGTGCTGGGTACCGCCACCTCCTGTGGGGCATGTGACCAAGCCCCCATGCAGATGGGGGGACTGTGGCCTGAGGTCCGAAGGGATGGGCTCAAGGCCTTGGAGTGGCTCTCCCAGCATGAGTTACCACCTGGGTAGGGGTGCTGCCCTAAAGAGGGGTGGCCCTGGGGGCTGAGTCAGGAATCAGGGGCTATACCAGAGGGAAGTCAGTGGCCACGCCAGTCACCCCCTTACCCGTGTGAGTAGGGGGCCTTCTAGCATCTACCTCTCAGACAGCTCCCACCCCTCCCCCAACCACGACTTCCCATCACACAAGCCCCTTTATTAGGCCCAAACTACTATTCCCAGTTCTTTCCCATTTCCCACCCCACACCCCTCCCCCACCCCAGAATGAACTCTGTCTACAACACCCTAGACATTTTCCTTCCCCCTGTCTTTGCACAAGCTGTTCTTTCTGTCCAGGGTAAGGACAACAACAGCTCACACTCAGCTGTGGCCTAAGTCCCAGGCAGCACCCACTTCTAGCTTTCCATGCGTTTGCCTTCTTTTCTGAAATAGCTCTGCCATCATTTCCCTCATTTGCCAAATGAGGACACTGAGGCTTGGAGAGGTAACTGTCCAAAGAATAATTCTGTGCACAGCTGGGGGCTTGAACCTAGATCTGATATTGCAGAGGGAAATCCTACCCATCTTCTGAGACCCAATCCAAATGTCACCTCCTCCGTGAAGCTCTCCCTGATTTCCCTAGAGGTAATAGTCAAGCAACAGTCCCCACTCCCTTGTAGGGTTTGAGCTCCTTCAAGGCTGGGACACAAAGTAGGGACTCCTGCACAGGAGGGGCTTGAAGCTGGGGCTCAAGTGCTCCCTGGACACATTGATTGTCTCCTGCCCAGTCAGCTGAGCAAAAGGAGGAATTCCAGTCCTCTCTGTGCCTCTGTGGTCAGGGGTGGAACCAGGCAAAGAGTAGAAAGAAAGGTCATGCAGGGCACTGAGTGGGGATGGGGCAGGTGCAGGAGAATGACTCAGGGTGGCTTGAGCATTACCGGACATCCTTAGTACTCCCATTCCTCACCGTGTGAACCCATTTCTTCACAGATTCCTCCTTGTACTGTTAGCCCCCTTTTATGACCCAAGAAACTGAGACTCAGAAATGGAGAATGACTTGCCCAAAGTCAAAGTGCTGGAACCCAGATCTCTGGTCTCCCAGGCAATGCCCGGAGGAAGAGACTGGCCTCAGGCCACCCAAAACAGGCAAGGGCAGCTGGTGAAGCACAGGCTCCAAGAGATCCCTGAGGACCAAACTCCAAGCACACACCTGTACCTCAGCTTGAACCCTTCCACACACGGGGAACTCACTACTTCAACAACCACACGCACTTCCTGAGGAAGCTTATACATTGTTGCTCAGACCTGACCGTGGGAAAAGTCTTCCCCATTCTGAGGGGAAGCAAATGAACTTATACTGCCTGCCTGCTTTATTTACGCTCACACTGACAAGAAAACTGGGGTTCGGGGCAACACTACAGGGCCCAGGCAGCATGACCAGTGACAGGAGGGGTGGGGATTCGACCCCAGGTCTGCCAGATTCCAGTGTAAATTTGCTCAGACCCCTCTCCAATCAGGCACCGTGCCAGCCTTCCTCATTCCCAAGACAACCTGATGGTCCAGGTGTTTACTGGGCATTACCAACCCGCCCCACCTCCCCCACCATGGGCACCTCCATGGGCCTGAGCCCTTGCTTCAGACTCTGGCCTCCAGGGGCCCCTTCAAAAGACCCCCTCCCTCCCACCCAGCCAGGGAAGGAAGCACATTCCCACCCCCCACCACCACCACCACCAACACCCGGCCCAGAAGGCAGCCCCCTGGATCACAACGGTTTCCAGCTGAGGATCCAGTTACTGGAAAAAGAAAATGCTCGCACCTCCCCCTCCTCCCTGTCCAGCTTCCTAGGCTTGAAAGAGAGAGAAACTCATTTTAAAGGAGAAGGGGTCACTACAGATAGATCACTACAGCCACAGACGCCTTTGAAATCAAGGATGTCTAGGGCAGGGCCCCTGAAGTCCACACAGCTGTCCCCCCACCACCGAAGCCGTGGAAGAGACTAAGTCCCTGAGGTGTGGGGGGTGGGGGAGGGGCTAAGCTGAGAGGCCAGGGCAGTGGAGGCAAGATGAGGCAAAGCCCTACAGCCTTACTGCCCAGCTGCTGCGTAAACTGAGGCACAGTGGAGCAGGAGGTGCAGTCTCAGAGGTGGATGAAAGAGAACCCCCAGACTGCAATCTCTCTTTCCCTGCCCATGGCCTAAGGGAAGACACTAGAAGCTCAGTTTCCCCACGAAGGTAGAGGGTGAGGGAGAAGCTGGGGGAATGGGGATCAAGCAGACAGTAAAGGGTAACTACAGGGGCAGATGAGGGGCTCCCAGGTAAGCAGAAGGATCCAGGGTCCCTGGCATCCCAGGGCATCAGGTGGTGAAGCGGCGGTGGGGAGGGCCTGGGGGTCAGGGGTCGGGGTGGCGCCTACCCCTGGAAGGCCGGGTCCGGCTGCGGGAGCGGCTCCTCTGTCGCTGCAGCCGGGGCCGCCGTAGCAGCCGGTAGTAGTAGGAGGGCCTGCCGGTGCTCTTCCTGGAGCTGCCGCCCGCGGACATGCTGCCGCCCGCCGGGCACCGGGCCGGGCCTGGGCGCGCTCACACGGGCCCCATCACCCGCTCCGGCCGGCCCGGCGGGCGTCCCTGTGTTCCCCAGCACGCTAGTGCGGCCACCTCCGACGAGGCCAAGGCTGTCCCACAAAGTCGCTCAAACTCCTCCCCCAGTCCCCGCCCTCCCAGGAGCAGCCGGCCCGCAGCGGGGGCCAGGGACCGGGGCCGGGCTGGCACCGGCCCGAAAAGTCAGTGCGGGAGAAATCCCGGCCTGGAGTCCGCGGGCGAAGCAGCCTGGAGTGCCCCCGGGACCCCAAGCAAGTCCCCAGGAGGGTCACTGCCTCCACGCCCGCACCTGAGCGAAGATGCCTCCGGGCGCACGGGGCACCGCATCCCGCCTGCGGGTGTAGATGGTGCACACCATCATGTGCGCGCTCCCCAGCACTGGGCAGGGCGCACGCGAGGCTGCCGGGCAGGCACTGTGTTCCAGCCAGTCACCTTCAATTAGGATCTAAATGAGGCTGACGCCTCGGGGGGCCCGATTCTGCCACGAGCGCACTGGGCTGAGTATCGACCTGCAAACACACTGTTCCGCTGGCCACTGCCCTAGCCAAGTTCAAAAAAACAAAACAAAACTTCCTTTCACGCAGGATACTTGCCTAGTCTTTACATTTTAAAAGTTGTCCCGTTGGATACATCCATTTTTTATATAATTAAAAGTATGGTGTATACTTCAAACACACAGAGAACTAATGAACACCTGTATATGCAGCTGGGTTTTGCCCAACCTGAACATTTTGCCCACTTTGATCTAGACCTTCCCCAAATAAAACCCCGCAGAGGCTGTGATGTCTTCTCCCACTCGGCATTTACAGCAGCTCTGGCAGGCCTGCAGGCAGGGCAGAACCACCCCCACCTTACAGTAGGGACAGGAGGGCACCGAGGCTGGGAGAAGGGAGGGTGCCCATTTCCACTAGGGTGTCCTGCAGAAAAACTTTATCGAAGTCACTCACTTCCCAGCTCAAGCAACTTCCCAGGCTCCCCGGAGTCTTAAAGCAACAAGTCCAAAAAAACCTTCCTTAGTATCTGAGCCTTCAGCAATCCATCTGACCCCCAACCAAACCACCTTCCCAACTACTCCCCTACTTTCCGCTTCTCTTTGCTCTACTCCCAGCCAGGACTGTCCCCCATCCACCCCCCACGCCCCGCACCTACTTTCCTCTGCCTGGCCAAAGTCCACCCGATTCAGCCTTCCCTAACCATCCCGGCCCTCGGTGTTTCTATTCTCCCTTCGCCTCGCAGCACTATTTATCTTTTAAATTGTTCAGACAACCACCTCCCTGAGCTTCATCCCCTCGAGAACAGAAGGAGAAACAAGTACAGAAGGGGAAACGGAGGCCCCGATGGGGAGGGTCGACTTGCCTCACTCACAAAGAAAGTAATCAAAGCAAGTGGTCTTAGCCCGGGTTTCCCAAAGCACAGTCTTAGGGGTGTGTTTGCGGCAGACTCACACGTGGGTGCCTGAGGCGGTCGGGACGTCCTCCCCGGAATAGCTGAAAGGTGGGGCCCTGGGAGGGGTGGGGCCGTGTGGGCGGGAATCCAGGCCGGGTTTTGCACCTCACAAGGGAAGCCCCCTCCCTCGCTCCCTTAGCTAGGGGGAGGGCCCCCAGGTCAGGAGGAGCCTGGATCACAGCTGGAAGCCAGGCGCCTTCCCAGGACCAGTGGGGGAGGGGCGAAAGAGGTGTTGCTCCTCCGAACCCAGTCTGGGCTGTCCAAAGCTATCAGCTCCCCTGACCCCTTTCCCCAGAGTACCGGCCAGTCCCTCAGGAAGATAGAAAGCCACAGGACCTGCAAGGACCCTATTAGGCTCCTTTGGGTTAAGCATTGATCTGGCTCATTCTCAATAGCAGACGTTGCCAGGTGCATCTTTTATAAGAGCAAAGGCTCCTGGGAAGAGCTGGACCTAGTCTCTCAGCACAGAGGCGGGCTCTGAGTCTTCATGGCATGCATCTTCCTCCCTAGCTCTAAGCTTCCCACTCAGGTGGGGCCCCTGCAGTCACCTACCCACCATTGGCACTTCTAGGAATGAATAACCTCCAGGCTAGGCCCTCCAGTGTTGTGGGGTGGAGGACTCCCGGGAAGTCTAGCTTAGGGTGGGGGCAGCAAGTCCCCTTCCCAGGGCCTGGAGTTCATATGGATGTTTCCCTCCCAAAGCAGGAATGCCCCCATAGGCCAGGTTCTAACCTTCCCTGAGGAGATAAGAGGCTTCCTGCCAGCAGACAGATCAGGGGCTAAGTCAAGTGCTCCTGGCCTGGGGCCCCCCATCAAGCAGATTTTATGTAGTTGTAGGTGGACAGAGGTGGGGGTGGTAGCCACAAACTCAGGACCTCATTTGTAAATACAGTGTGGCTCCAAAAGTCTGACACGGTCTCTCTGCTTATATTGGGGTTTCTCAAGCCCTCCGTGCCTCAGTTTCCCCGCCTACAAGGAGAAGTTATGGACCTCCAACCTATCTGCCTTGTGGAGGGAGGAGGGTCAGCTAATGAAGAGGAAGAAGCTTCTGCATTCCCGGCCTTGGCATGAGGTGGGCTTTGCCAGCGACCCAAGCTGGCCATTTCCACAAGCCTGGGGAGGTACCAGCTGGGATACTGAGTAGGCAGGGCAGGAAATAGGAGAGAAGGGCCCTGGGCTCCCAGCCCCTCCTCCTAGCCCAGGACCCCCAGGGCAGGCGGGCAGACAAAGGCTGCTCCCTGCACTCCCAGCAGAGCATCTGGAATCAATCCTGCTGTGGAACAAGCCACCCGCCCCCTCCCGCTGCCCCTGTGGCCTCCTCCCTTTCAACAGGAGCAGCCCCCCTTCCGGAGGCTGCCTACACTGGAGGAGGGACACCTGGGGATGCCCCCCCACCACCACTTCCTGCAATAGACCCCTCCCAGGCTATGTGGAACTGTAAGTCTGGGCCCCCAGAGCTGATAGTCTGTGAGTGGCCTTCTTCTCCTACCTTCTTGCCTTCAGAGGGGCTCCTACCTCCCCCATGTGCTGTTTTGGGGTGGGGGTCAAGGCTACAGCCACCATGCCCCTTAGCTTCCAGATCACCCCAGCTCATTAAAAGTGCATACTTTGGGGGTTCCCCCAAGACTCTTCATTCTGTGGGTCTCGGTGGGGCCTGGAATTCTGCTGGCTAAATCAGATCCAACCAGAGCCCAGCCACCACCGTCACCAACAAAAAGCCTCCCACAGTATCAAAAAGGACCCTGCTGCCACCTCCCCTAGCACCCCCACCCACTCCACCCAACCTGATCTGTCTGCTCTCAGCTTCCAAAGGCTATAGGCTCATTCCCACCTCCGGCCTTTGCTCTTTTGGTCAGATGGCTGCCATGAAGCTCTCCCTCTGCACCCACCTGGTAAATTCTTCATTGTCCCTCAGGACTCAGGAAAAACTTCACCTCATTAAGGAAGTCTGAGCCCCAGTGAGGGACACCCCACCACACCCCACCACACCCCACCAGTTGGTTTGAAGAATGTGGACTCAGGAGATCAGAGAAAAATGGACCCACGGAATTTCCCTCAGAACACAGAACCATCAGCATCTGGTGTCCTGAGGAGAATTACACCCTGCTTGGAAGGAAGTGGTGGGTGGCTTTAGAGTGGGACTGGAAGTCCAGGGAAACTACGGGGACAGGCCAGTGCTGGGATAGGAGAGGCACCTCACCTCCTATGACACAGGGGAGGGGCCCACCGAGAACAGTCCTCCATAGTATGGGGGTGGGGGTGTCAGGTTTACAGTCAGTGAGGAAGAAGCAAAAAACGCCTATTGTCAGAATTACCCTCGAAGAGCCTTAAATTGCCCCTAAAGGACACTTTTTCCTTCAGAGCACCCATTTCTTCAGCTGAGCACAAAGCAGAAGGGCCTAGCCTTTCCTGAGGGGCCATTTTGTGCAGGAGGAAAGCAAGAGCAAGAAGCCCCAGTAATCCAACACAGGACTGCCCCCAGGGAGAGGGGACCACAGAAATCCAAGGCTGCTAAAACAGGAAGGGTACGAGTTTGGCCTGGGAAGCTTTGTCCGGAGGTAAAATTTGGTTTTAATACTAATAAACCACACTCAGCACCTACTGTACGCCAGACCCTATCTGCAGCTTTCTATTTTCTCATTTAATTTCACGACAATGCTATGAGGCAGATGATTACCACCTTCATTTTACAGAAACTATTGGAAGCACAGAGAGGGTAAGCAAGTTCCCTTAGGTCACACAGCTCAGACTAAGAGTGAGGATTTGAACCCAGGTGGGCTGGAGATAACCAAGGTCTTAAGGTTGAGTAGGACTTAATGCAGAGATGGGGTAGGGGCAATAGCCTGGAACTTTTCCTAAAAGCCAGCTGTGACAGGACCAGGAGGTGGTGAGAAGGGACAGGAGTCCTGACAAAGGAAACACTGGAGCCCACGCCGTGCCCCACACAATGGGCGTCTGGAGGTCCCAGACCTGTCAGGTTTCCTGTCGGGAGGAGGGTGAGCAGTGGTGACCAGAAGTCCCCAGGCAGCCAGCCATACACACATCCGCCTCCCAGACCCGTCTCAATCTCGGAGTCGCTGCAGCCCTGGCAGAGGTGTGGGTGGGGGTGCTGCGGAATCATTTATGGTTAAGATCATGGGCTTCTTCTGCCTCAGGAGGTGGCCTGTCTGGCAGGCAGTGACAGCTTCCTGCATCCGCTGTTCATCCGGGAACAAGGCTAGACCAGTAGTAGGACCTTCATTCAAGAGACAGGGGAGGATGGAGCAGGGTTCACCCCATGGGGCGGAAGATGCAGACAAGCCCTGCGAGGTCACACTCAAGCTCTCAAACCCAGCCAGGCATCCACCACCTCCACTGCCCCCCTGAGATTTCCTCTCTAAAATCGCTGGTGAATTTTATGACATCCTTTGCAGAAAAGGGCCCAGTCAGGGCCACGATGACCTGGGTTTAGATGCTCTGCCCCTCTCAACACAGGTGGAACTGGGGGACCAGTCAAGCGTGGGCATTTCAACACATACGGACAGAACCTTGGGGAATGTAACTATTTTTTAAATCGAGTCACCCAAAGCTAGGCTGAGGGTGAGCCCAGGGTTCTAACAGCGGCAGAAGGCCACTTGGCAGGGTCACTGTTTCTTTGGGTGCTGTGTGACTCAAAGAAAGCCACTTGACATCTCTGCCCAGCTCACCTCCACAGGATTCCCTCAGGATCTAGAACTATCCCTCCATCCAGAGAAGAGGACATATCTTCTTCGTACATGTCAACAGCCCATCATAAAACCTTGGACTGTCAGAGCTAAAGGACCCTTCAGAGTAGATGATGAAACCAGGGATGCTGAGGCCCCACAAGACAGCCGCACGCCTGAAGAATGCATTGCAAGCCAGATCTGGCATCAATTCCCCAGTCCTTGAAGGTCTGAGTACTCCTCCCACCCAGTATAAAGTAGCATCACTCCCTGCAGATGGGAAGTAAAGCCAGGGGAGGGAGTGACTTGCCTGAAGTCACACATAGGGGTCAGGGGTTAGTCCTAAACATTGCTGCAGAGACCTGCTTTCCCCCTAAATTACCTGGACCATAGGTGTCTTGGGCTTCTTCCCCAGGCCGACTGCCCCCAAAGCTCAGGGCTCTGGGGAAGACTGGGATCCAGGATCCAGGCCCCCGCCCTGGCTCCTCCTTCCACACCCCCACCCTAGCAGCCGGCATTTCAGCCCAGATGGCCAGGCCTGGAGCCGCTCTCTTCTCGTACTTCCTCTCCCTGCCCTGACCCAGAAATGCTGCCAGGCTCCAGGTGGACCCGCAGCCCTCCTTCTCCCGCCCGGGCCCGGGGCTGAGCGTCCAGGTGTCCAGGTCTCCAGGCCTCCTTCTCCCCTTCCAATTGAGGGGCCCAGACAGCTATATACCCACTGGGCCACCAGAGGGGGTGGCATATGGTCCCAGGGTGAGGTCAGAGAGCCCCCCTTCCCTTCCGAGGTAGGCCTGCCTGGTCATCTGTGAACCATTTCATGGCTGGCACTGGCCTGGGTTCCAGGGGGACAGGCCTCACTCCATTCCGGCAGATCCCACTGAGGAGGACAGATGAACAGACCCAGTAGCCAGATCCGAGGAAGGGAGCTGAAAGCGTGTGGGATCTGGACGGAGGAACCAGCACTTCTCGGGTGTGTGACCCCAGATTAGTGCCTTAACCATTCTGTGTCCTCAACTTTAGGATATACGTAATACACCTTGTGAAGTTGTGGAAGGTCAACTAGCATAGTGAGTCAAAACCCTGTGTATAAACTAGCCAGCACCTGCCCCTCCAGGTGATATCTTTTTCCACTAATCTGTGGGCTCCTGGAGAGCAGGATAACCAGTGCTGGTCAGCACAGTTGCCATTCCCGAGAAGGCTCTCAGTAAGACTGCCTGGGAGAGATGGAGGCAGCATTTGGGAATAGTGGCTGAGCTCATCTGATCTGGAGTCCGCAATGAGGAAATCTGGAGGAAAGAGAAGTCCCGGAAGGCTGCCTGGGGGAAGAGTCATTGGCACTGAGCTAGAAGGCTGAGTAGGAGTTGCCCGGGTAGGGAGCAGAGGAGTGTATCCTTTGAAACGGAGATACCACGATAGGGGTGGAAACTAGCAAGGCCGATGCTGGAGGTAGTATGTGGAACTGCGATGCTGGAGCAAAGGATGGGTTCAGAACCGTGTAGCAGGATGTATGGGGTGCGTGAGGAGTGAGATCGGAGAGGAGAGATGGGAAGGTAGATCTAAGCAGGGGTGAGGCCCCAGCAGCCCCTTCAGAAGGGTAGAAGTGAAGCGGAAAGGAAGGGACCCTGGCTAAGAGGTAGAGGATCCGGGCTCCAGGCCTAGCTCTCCTACCACATGGCTGCGTGGCTTTCTGTAAGTCACAACCCTCTCTGATCCTCACTCTGCAACGAAGAAAAGAGGCACTGGCTCCGTGTGGCAGGCCTGCAGGAGTGGGGCTCAGCCGGATGCCCATGAACTGCACTGGCAGCATTCAGAAGGAGATGCCAGGGTCCCACTCAGCATCACTGAATAAAATCCTGGCGAGTAGGGCCAAGGAATCTGTATTCTTAAAAGAGCCCTCTAGCAGCTTTTTAGGGGAGCCACTGATTAAGATGGTTCTAGATTCTGCTGTATATCTTACCAATCCTTGAACCTGTCAAATGTAGTCTCATTACAGGGCCTCTGCGTTCACTGTTCTTTCTGCCTCACACATTTAACCCTAGGTCTTCTGATGGTCAGCTCCTTCCTGTCACTGAGGCCTCAGCTCAAACATCACACTCTCTGAGGCCATCTCTGGCTACCTTATCTCAAGTGCCTCTCCCTAAACCCCCACACCTTATCCCATTGCCCTGTTTTATTTTCTTCAACCTATCACTCCCTGAAACTATCTTATCTGTGTATTCCATTCAAATTGTCTTCTCATAAACTTTAAGGAGGGCAGGGGCCTTATTAGTCCCCAGAGCACAAAGCAGTGCTCAATAAACATTTGATGAATGAAGTGAATGAAGGAAGCTGGGCTCACAGCCCCCACATGCTTTGTTCAAGAGCAGCTGTGAGGCCAGGGGCAAGTGACTTCACCTCTCTGGGCCTGGGCTTCCTTCCATGTGACAAGTGGACAGCAGGCTGCAAAGCTGACTTTCAAGCAATGGCCTAGGGCCGGTCAAGAGGCCAAACTGTTAAGTCTTGACTCTATGCAGGAACTGGCACAGAATAAGTGAATGGATGCATAAATGCCTCTGCTTTGCTCTGTGCCTTTGAGCAAGTCCTCCCACGTTCATAGGCCCAGCTTCCCCTCCTGTAAAATGGGATTGGCCTGGGCGGTCTTTCAGGACCCTTGGGCACTGACACTCAGAGCCTCTGTGCCCATTTGGGAACATGAATGGGAGCCACGGCAGGTGTTATAGGAGGAAAAATCTGTACCAGAGCCATGGTCTTGTACTTACTAGCCTTTCCGACAGATCCCACCCAGCCTAATAGCTGGCATTCTAAGGCTATGTGGCTGAGGATTAAATGTAGCTTCTGCCATTTGTCACCCCTCGACTCTTGTTGAGAATAAGAACAATGCTGGCCCTGCCCCCATCCCAGGAACAGCATTTTGTCTGGAAATTCCACCAGGGGCAAGAGGAAGGGCTGGGGCCCTAGAATTTCTGTGCCTGCTTATACAGGAAGTAGCCGAAAGTTTGGGGCCAAGGAAAACAAGTTCAAGGTCATCCTGGAAATCAGCAGCCCAGCTTCTACCCTGTGGCTAAGAACTTGCCCCTCTCTCCAGGTGGGGCTCTCCTGGTGATTAATAATTAACAGAGAGAGATAACCAACCCATTCAGAAAGGATGGCCCAGGACCACAGACAAAGGCCTCAGAGAAAGCAAAAATCACTCAGCACTGCCTGGCATACCTTTAATGACAGCGAGCTCACTACCTAACGGCCCCTGTCCTCAATGAGTCTGAAAGTGAAGCTGCTTCCCCACAATTAAGAATTGCAGAAGGCCTTTAGAGATCTGGTGGTCATCCCGTCCTCTACCCAGGGCTCAGAGGGCTTAAGTCTTGCCCAAGGTCACTCAGACACACCTGGGTCTTCCCAGATGCTGCTGCTACAGGCACAGTAAGGAGGAACTAGTAAGGGAGCTGGGGTTGAGGTTGGGCTGCAGCCCCAACTCCATACCCACATCCCTCCTGGCAAAAAGTCCCTAGTTAGGGTTTGGGGGGCTGACCTTTACTAGAAAGCCCAGAGGACATAGGTGGGGCCCCTAAGTTTATTTCAGTCCCACTGAGAGCCCTGTGGGAGCAGCCTAGGTTGCAGTGGCCTCTACACAGTGCTGCTGACACGGCCTTCTCCTTTCCCTCTGTTATCTCTGCCCCGAGAAGCTACAAGGTGGCTTCAGAATTCTCTGGACCAACTTTCTCTGACCTCGTGTGTCCTGTTCCTCCTAGTGCTCCCCCTCTCACATGTCCCTCCCTTTACACAGCTCCCCCCCCCCCCCCCCACACACACACACATGCACAGACCTGCCTTTAACACAGACCCAATGGTGGGCTCTTTCCAGCCCCTGCCGGGCCCAGGCAGGCCCATACAATGACCTGGAGGTGCTGGCTGGCCGGTGCTGCCCCCTGCCGGTCAGTGGAACCCTAGGACAAAGTCCTTCCTGGCCTCTGGGCCACCACGGGAAGCACTAGCCTGGCTGGGGAGGCCCAGGACTCTATAGCTCCCAGGGCTGTGTCTGTCCCATCGAGATCCCAGGGCGGAATGGCACAGGGTCCTTGTGGGCTGAGTGACATGGGCAAGGCTTCCATACCCGCTCTGGGCCTCTGGGTTCCCACTAGTGCAAAGGGGATAGCCTAGAACCTCAATTCTCAGACTTCAAGGCACTTTTGTTGCTTGGGCGACATGTTCCAATGCAGAAGCCCAGGCCTACTGGGGAGAGTCTGGTTTAGCACACCTGGGGAGGAGCCTTGGAATCTGCATTTTAACCAACAGGGGGTTAAGGTGGCCCACCTGTTGCTCTCTCTCAGGACTCTGTCTCTGTATGAAGACTTCTGAGACCCTAGTTCCTGACAGTGTCCCAAGCCTCTTACAGCTTACAGTCTGTCCCCTTTCACATATCCATGTGTGGCAGGCGGGGGTTTCAAGCCCCATAGTACAGTTGGGAAAACTGGGCTCAGAACAGATAGAGAACAAGTAGTTTGCCCAGGTCCTGTTCCACAGCGAATCTCCCAGCTTCCCTTCCTTCCCCGGGCTCCCCACATGCGGTGTGGATTCTAGGGCCCAACGGGTCGGCTCAGGCTGGGGAGCAGCACTGACTGGTCCCCTTTGTCTGGGTCCTTGTGCCCTCTGACTCACCAAGTCCTGGACTGATTAAAATATCCCCTTACAGTCCTGATAGGCCTGGTGTCTCCTTACAGGGCTGCCAGGGACACTGTCCCATCGGAGGTGACACTGCCAGCTTGGTGCTGCACTCTGGGCAGAGCTGGACCCTGCCAGCACAATGGAGACTCCAGAACCTTTAGCCATGGTGTTTGTACAGACCAGCCAGCAGAAACCAAGGTCCGGACAGGGCAGAACCCTGCCTAAGATCATTTAGGAGACAGTTACTGACCCCAGTAAGGTACTTACTCTCTGCCAGGCAATATTAATTCAGTGAGTCCGTATAACCACCTTAGGAGGTAGACACTGTTACTCTCCCATTTCACAGGCACAGAAAGGTGATTGTGGCAGAGACGGGACTCATTCTCACACAGCGTGGCTCCTAATGGTGTCCCCTCACCTGTCCCAAGGTAATTAACCCACCAGCCTCTCTTCAGATGCCAAGAAGACAGAGCTGTTTGTAGCAATAAAGCTGGAGCCTTGGCTTCTAGTCCCAGCCCGGAAAGTGGTCAGTGGATGCTGCCCAACCCCCTCCCCAATCGCACCTCTTACAACTTCCTACACCTACCCCTTCCTCAGCCACACCAGTCCCCAGCCCCCCACCACTTCTTCCTCTCATGTCTTTGCTCCCACTGTTCTCACTGCTCGGACACAGGACGTGGGCATGCTCCCTAGACTCTGAGCCCACTCTGAGCCTGCTCTGTGAACGGATGATCGCAAGCTCCGAACTCCAGAGGGAGTCTACCTACCATTCTCCATCTCCATTGCCATTTCTCGGATCCAGGTCACTACCATCTCCAGCTGTGGGGAATCCCACAGCCCCTAACTGGTCTGCCCAAATCCTCTCTTGACCTGATAGTCTATTTTCCACAAAGGAGCCAGAGTGAGCTTTTTATAAAGAGCCCTCTGTCCCAGCTACCCTGGCCTCGCTGGCCTTCGGACACTGGCTCACCTCTGCCCGCTGGCTCTCTTGAGCCACCTGGTACTCTCACTCACTCTTCCTTTCCAGAAAAACCACTCCCCTTCCCTCTCCAAACTCATTGCTCCCCCTCCCTGCCGCCACACACACACACCTACGCACGTACACAATGGCCTTCCTACATCTTCTCTGGGTTCCCTGTACCTTTCCTCCAGGGAACCCATCATATTGTGCCATGTAATACCTATTTTTGATGATTCATCTCACAGCTGTCTCTTTTGGCACACTGCTGCCCCGGGGATTGGGTCCTGTCTGCCTGGCTCATCATCATAAAACCCCAGTGCCCAGACCAGGGCTGTCACATGGCTGCTGCCAATCCTAAGGAGAAGGAAGGCATCACAGTCATGTTTGCAGGAAAGCACGGCACACATGAATGCACACTGGAGCTTCCTCATCTCTGGTCCTCCATGCATCGTGAAGCTCCTGAGCTCACAGCAAAAACAGGGCCAGTGCCCTCCACCCCACCCCAAACAAGTCACAGCTCAGGACTTATTCATTTTCCTCCCCGCAGGTTCCAGTGCTTTTCATTTTGTGATTTATAGCCCATCCAATAAATTTCCCCCATTATCTTTCACAAGCAGTGCACTGCCTTTCTGCCATTTAATAATACATTTGGCTCCCTGGGACTCTTCTCCAGAGAAATCTTAGGGTTGGCTCCAATTCAGGAGCAGGCCCATAAGGCCACATGGGATTCTGAGGGCCCCTATCAGACCCAAACCTTGAGCAGGTCCAAGTCTCATACTCAGAGCTAACTGGGCAAGGGCCCAACTCCTCTCCCCTCCCTCCATTCCCCCCACCCTCTGGCAGGGAAGTCTGGCAGAGAAAATGTAGGTTGAGCTGTCTGGAGCTCACCAGGGCCCTGGGGGCCAGTTTTAAGCCTGGAGACTCTGGTGCTTCCCCCTCCAGGCTTGATGCTTTCCAGAGGTTCCATGGCCATGATCTTGACCTACCTCTCTTACTCCCTGGGCCAGGCAGGAACTCATGAGACCCTGTTTCACAGATGGAGGAACTTCTCTGTAATATAGGGAGGTTGAATCCCAGCCCCAACTATTCAAATGGGACAGAAGAGATTTCTGAGCGTGTCTTCCGTACCAGGCCCTGTGCCTGCATCCACTCACGGCATCCTCACAGCCACCTTTAGAGGCAGAAGGCACTGTTATGCCCATTTTACAGATGAGGAAATCAAGACTCAAAGAAGAGCAACTTCCCTAAGGTTACACAGGGAGCACATGGCAGTGCCCCAGAGGATGTTCAATTGGTTGAGGGATGAGAAGGGTCTGCAGGCTACTGGGAGCACCCAGCTCCAGGAAGAGCTACCCACTCAAAACAAAAAGTGGCAGGGGACCAGGCAGATCTTAGGGCTTTAGGGGCTGACAGCCCAGGGGCTGCAATGTCACCCTTGGCAGTCCTCAGCTGTGTGATCTGCAGCAACTCCCTTAACCTCTCTGGGCCTCATCTCCCCATTCTGTCTTCCCAGGATGATTACAGGACTTGCATGAGGCAAGACGTGGGAAGCTGCCTTGTAAACTGTCGGGTCCTGGGCCACATCATTGTTGTGTGTTAGAACAGTGGGTGAGACATCATGCAAAGACCTGCAGGGAACTACCCCTGGGCTGCTGCCTGTGAAGTGTGACCTGTGGTTTCTAACCTCGCAGGGTTCTGGGAAGAAGACATGGGCTCCTCCTCAGACCACAAGCTGCTTACCTCACTCTGGTGCCAGGCACCTCACGCCCAGGCTTGGGAGCAGCCAGGCAGCCCTTTCACTCCTGCCAGCTAGGGGTGCTGGGCGAAGGGGTATTCCAGGCCTTAGTGCCAGCCCGGGCCAGGTCACCCCCTTGCCCTCGGCCCTCAGCCCTCAGTCTGTTTTCCTCCCCTCCTGCTCCTGAAAGTTTCTGCTTCTGCTTTCTAGTTTCCGTGGCAACCACCTCTTTTCCTTTCATTGTTTTCCTCTCCTCAGCCACTTTGCCATCTTAAGAAGCAAGTCTCTTCCTTCTTTATACTAATGAGAGAATTAAATTGGGTTGGGGCAGAAGGTCTGGCCAAGAGAAAGAGGACAGAGTGGGCCAGAGATAGGAGGGGAAAGGTGACCTTTGGGGTATAGCCAGAGGGCTGGTATAGCCACAGTTTGCCCCCCAATGACCTATGGGCCTGAGACTGCCCATAGGGTTCTCCACAGCGGGCTTCTCCAAATATGACCCTCCAGCTCAGAGTGCCCACTGGCCCTGCAGGGGATGCTCAGGCTGGGTAGTCAGGGCTTTGCAAGCTGGCTAAGCCTGAATCTGCTTCCTGTCTTGTCTTCACTCACAAGTGCCCTGTGTTTGCCGGCCTCCAACCCCCTGCCCCACTGTCTCTGCATTTATGCATGTTTTCTTTCCCCAGGCCTAGCCCCTCACAGGAAGTCCCTATTGATGCCCTACCCCCACCACCACCCCCATCAGAGTGCCACTCTTTTACTGTGCCTGTTTCCCCACATCCTAACCTTTCTCCCAGGTGGCCATCTGCCCTACAAGCAGGGCATCTGGACAGCAAAGCCAATGCTCCCTCACTCTCCATCCGAGCAGGTCCACGCTGAACCTGCGGCCGGAAAGACTGGGGCTCCGGTCAGTTCCACCACCAGCCAGCCGAGGCCCTTCGAAGTTTGCTCTAGAACTTGATGTTCTCTGTGGTCAAATGAGGATGGAACTCACTTCCTCCTAGGCTGCTGGAGACTGAAGGGAGCTTGTGGGTTTGAAAGAGCTTGAAAAATTCTGAAGTGCAGGGCCGAGTCCGGGATTATTTTTAGGCACTGATTTAGTGCCATCCACTGAGTGGCTCAAAGGCCTCCTTGAGCCCACAGGTATCATGGCTCTCTTTCTCCACCTGCTGACCTCCTGTGGCACTAACTGCCTGTGTCTGGCCAGCTCCACACCGAGGTCCTGCCTCCCTAGCCAGTGCTTGTCAGGGCACACAGGGCAGCTCACCCGCCACCAACTTCCCCGCACACACACACACATACACTGACATGCTTGCCCCCTGCCCACAAGCCCCACCAGGGGGCCAAGAGCACCTCTGAGGCCCAAGCAGCCCAGTCCATGTGGTAGGGGTTGGGGATGGAAGAACAGCTTCTTCCCAGCCAACCAGGGGCTGAGGGCTGGGCCTGGGGCTGGCAGTATCCCCAGAAAGGGTCCCCAGCTGACTGACTGAGCTGTCGACTGCCTTCTCCTGTTCCATCACCCACTTCCTTTCCAGGCCTGCTCCTGAGGCTGGACCACCAGGATTCATCCCTTTTCCTTATGGTCTGGGTGGGCTACCCAGCACCACTTTCCAAAACTGCTCTTCCCAGACAAAGGTTTCCTCATTCCACCCCCACCCCCACATCTTCCACCCCCCAAGCCTCAACCCGTGCATCCTCCTCTCTCTGGTGGCGGTGAACTTCACCCTCACTGCCCGCCCAGCCTCAGACTTACACGTCAGCCCGCCCGAATTGCTCACAGAGGCTGCACCTACCTGCCCAGGCTTGTGCTAGAATGGGACTCCTAAAACTATGACATCTCAGGGGGATCCTGTGTATACTTGGGGACCATTTCCCCTCCCTCCAAAGACCTGAAGAATCAGGTGGCTTTAAGCAGGCTCATGGGAAAAAAGGATAAAGACTTGTAAAATATCAGAACCGAGTGGGTGAAGACAGGGCCAGCTGTAGCCAGTCGGGGACTGTGTCCTGTGTCCCCTTCTCTCCCTACCTCCCGTGCCTGCTCTACTGATGATGCAAGGGCCCAGGATTCCCACAGCTGGCACTGGGTAGCCACGCCATTCAGCTCCCACACTAGGGTGCATGGGGGACACTGCTCAGCGGTTGATATTTGCAAACCCATGCAAGTACTGGCACAGTCATGGGAGGGACATTGTGTGTGCCCAAGGAGGCTCTGACACAGTCCCTGTCCTCAGTCTGGTGGGACACAGAACCCACCAAGGCAGAAGCAGCATATGAAAGGGGGTAACTGATTCTGACTGACAGGGCAGGGGGACACCAAGGAAGGCTTCACAGAGGAAGTGGCATCTCAAGCAGGCCTTTGAGTAAGATTCCAACAGGCATAAGGGAAGGGAAGGAACCCACTTAGGAATGGTGGCAGCCTCAGAGAGAGACTCGACTTGACTTCCCTTTTCCAAATGCCATGTAGTTAGACCACAGTGAGGGTTTGGGCCTAGAGGATGCTGGCCGTGTGTCCAATCAATCAGTTGGGCCTCTTAGGCCAGGCAGGTGATAAATCCCCCAAGATGGCCCAGAAAGAGGTACTTTCATAGCTGGTTCCTGAGACCAGAGCCTGAGGCTGTGTCTGTTCTGGTGACTGCTGTCACAGGGCAGTGACCTGAGAGTGCCAAAGAGGAATAGCGCCTGCCAGGTCTTAAAAGCCCTAAAATAAAGTGTCTCCTTGAGTTCCCTGAGCAGCCCATTCCAGGATTTCACACCACCCCACAGTCTGCCAGGAAGTCCTTCCCCCTATCTAACCTACATCTCTCTTGCTGAAATGTACACCTACCCTGCTTTGGAGACAGAGGACTTACAAAGCACAGAGGCTGAAATGCCTCACCCGGAGCTCTGTTTGCAGCCGAGGTGGGAGAGGGGGTGGGTCAGTGGGCACAGACACCACCCCCGGTCTGACAAGAGAGGACAAGGCCCCTTTGTGTACATGATTAATTTATAGGCCTGGGGAGGGCCTAGCAAGCCGGGGCCTCGGAGGCTTCCCTGACCCAATTTAGAAGCCGCGTTTATTGTGTTGCTCCGTGTCAAACCTTCCCGATGAGGTCTCTATTCCCAGCGTGCTCATGAATTTTCCAGAGGTTTAATAGTGTACAATCTGAGAACGATTTATTAAGAAGATTAAACCCCCCAAATATGCTTCCACATGCTCTACAAAACACGGCAAATTTATTCTCCCACGTCAGTGGGCTCCACTGCCCTGAGCAGAGCAATCGCTCAGCACAGTTAAAGCTGGAAGCCCCTCAACCTGAGGTGTGGGAGCCCCAGATAGGGACCGGGGTGAGTTGGGGAAGGTGCATATGACCCCATGGCTTAGTCCCAGTGTGAGCAGGATCCACATCTGAAGACTCTGCCTTTCTCCCTCGCCCGCCATCTTGCCCGGGCCATCCTGGCACAGCAAGGGCTCCAGGCTCACAGCAGGACACTGGTCCAGACACTTTCTGCTCTAGGACAAAGAAGGGCATTTGACGTCACTCTGTCTGAGCACGCCTCTCACCTCTGAAACCTCAGCCTTGGCCTCCCTTCGCCCTGCGGCCCCTTCCTGTCCAATGTGCCCCCAAGGACCAGCTGTTTTATTCCTGGATGAAAACAGTCCCAGCTCTGGTGTGTCCCACCACGTGCTCTGTGCCGGGCACTGTGCTGAGCTTTCAAAGCATCCTCTCATTCTTCACTCACAGCAACCCTGCCGGGCAGGTGCTGTTATCACCGCATGTCTCAGATGAGGAAATGAACCCTGCAGAATATAATTGAAGTGCCCAGGGCCATGCAGCTAATAACCTACAGAGCTGGGATTCGAACCCTGGCATTCAGACTCCAGCACCTGAGGTCTCGTGGACCTTCTACGCCTCTCATTCCATGGCTGGGGAGACTCCCCTTTCTGGGACCCTCAGTTTGGGCTCAGTTTAGGTCTCTCTGTCTGCCTGCCCACCCCGCCCCCATTGGATAACTGCTCAGATTCCTTGCTGGACAGCCAGCTTCTAGCCCCACCTCCTCCAGATGTCCCTCTACCCAGCAGCCAGAGGGACCATCCCAGAACCCAGACCTGAGCATCCATCACTCTGCTGCTGAGAACCTTGCCATGGCTCCCTGGGCCAACAGCACAAGGTGCGAGCTCCTCTGCCTTACATTTGGAGCTCCCACTCTCATCGTCCCCTCTGCTCTCTCCCCCACCACTTCCTCCACATGCAGAGCACATGTCCCAGTCTTCTGGTCTCTACGCTTTTGTTCACACCGGTGCCTGGGTGCAGATGTGCTTTTCCCCATGTCTCCTACTTCTAAGTTCTCAATGCCAAAATCCAATAACACTTTGTCCACAAAGCTGTCTAAGGATCAGTCAGGTCCCTGCAGGAGAAGTGATTTCTTCCTCCTCGGAACCCCGATGGCACCGGGCTCACTGGTTCCTTGTACAGCTGAGTAGGCACACCTGCCCCACACACCCCTCAGAAGCCCAGGAGCCCCGAGGCCCAGTACACAACTGGGTACATGCAGCAGGTGGGTTCAGTGCAGACGTCAGTCCACTAACTACAGGACACTTTGACCCTGAGTGAGGGCGGCCTCAGTGCCCAGCCTGTGAGTCCTTCACCCTTTTTGGTGTCATGGACTCCAGATGTCTAAGGCCCCTGCTCAGAAAAATGATTTTGAATGCATAAGATAAAATACCGAGGATTACAAAGGAAACCAATTACAGTGAAATATGGTAATCAAAATATTTTTTAAAACATTCACAGCAATATATGTGCTTTTCTATCAACACCTTAAATAACAAGATCTACTTTTAATAACTACTGTAATTTTGAGATATGATGAACAAAAGTGTTATTTCAGGATACCCACAAAACTATATTATGACATGATAGTTTCTGTGGTTTCTGTGATTTCTATAAAATCATAGAACAGCTAACGCCACTGTGGGTTGTCACCTACATTTGTGATTTAAAAATTACAATTTGCAATTGTAATTAGAGGTTAGTGAAAATAAAGGTGGGACTTTTTTTTTTCCTGTCTAAGTTTGTGTGCACTCTGGATTCTACCCAGAGATTCCTGGGGTCCCTGGTTAAGAACCCCTGGCTTAGAGTGGGGGTCACAAGAAAAAAGAGCAGGGTTTGCCCTGGAGCTCAGATCTGTGTGCCGCCTGGCATGTCCCCAATCTTCGAAGAGTCTCTGTCTCCTGCCGCCTGCCTCAGTCAGACTACGGAGGAAGCAAACCCCATGCCCACACGCTGGTTGCTCTGGCTTACCAGAAGCTCCTCAGTTGGGAGGGCTTGGCAGAGTCCCTGGAGAATGACCCTTGGAGCCTTTGTGCCCCAGACAGCCCAGCTCAGGGCCTCAGGGCCCCTGGCTGCCTCCCAGGGAACTTGTTTTATGCTCCCAAAGAGCAGAGCTGACAGGTGATAAATCTTGAAGGAAGGATGGAGTAGCCTCAGACCGGCTGCCCGGCGCCTGCCCAGCCACCCTGCTGCACCCACCCTGCTGCACCCACCACTGCCCTCAGGAGAGATAAAAACGCCATTAATTACCCAGAAGGAAAGGGCGCCATGAGGATGCACCCAAAGGCTGCTCGGAGATCGTCTCTGGCCACATTTTCTGAGTGTAGCACCAAGCCTGGCAGCCAGCTGTCAATCTTCACCTCCCTCTGTCACCAGCAAACCGGACTCTCCTTCTCCTAAATCCTCCAAGGCCACCTTTCAACTTGGGTCCTGCCTCCAAAGACTCTTGACCTATCCACTGTCCTTTAAAGGGACTGCTTTTTGCAGACAGGGCCCCCAGACTGTGCTCCCTTGGTGGGGGTGGGACCTGAGAGGGAAAAGGGAATTAACACTGTCAGCTATGTTGCCTTCACCAGCAGGAATCTATCACCTGTAAACTCCACGCAGGAAATGTCCCTGGCCCCACCCGGACCCCACTGCCAACTCTAGTCATGATCCCACGCCCAGGTGATTGAGTCGCCCATGTGGTACCCCATACCAGTTACCTTGTACAGGTCTGTGCTGACCACTATCCACGCAGGAGCTCAGGCAACCCTCCTGCCAGCTCTGTGGGCAAGGCACTATTACTATTCCATTGTACAGACAAGGTAACTGAGGCTCAGAGAGGTTAAGTGACTGTCCCAAGGAGGCACAGCTGGAAACTGACAGAGCCAGAGTTTGAGCCCAGTCTGTCTGGTTCCAGATCTCATCATGAACATCTTTTTGGCCCTCAAGTAGGCCCCCTGGTGGCCAGAGTCTCTCTAAAAGAGGTTTGCCAAGCCCCCTCATGTACACCTTCCTCCCTTTTCATGCCCCTGCCCAGGGGCTCCCTCAGAGCCCAGAGACTCACCTCCAAACCCCACTGTTCCCAATACCACCTCCTCCAGGAGGCCCTTCCTGACTGCCCACCATCTGTACAGTCTGAAATCTTCCAGTGCCTCCTGGTCCGTAGCAAAAGCACCGGGGCTGGCCACTAGTACTCACTGCCCGTGGGTAGGGGCTGAATGAATCTTTTCCTTCTCACCCCCACCACCATACCCCCAGCCAGACCCAGACACCCCACAAGGGCTTTTCAAAAGAGGAAAGATGAGGAAAATTGTGCTGGCAGATGAATGAGTGAGCCCATGACTCGATGCTTGTGTCTAGAGTCAGGTCTGCTCACATATAGGCAAGGGGTTCCGGGGGGCTAGGAGTTGGCATTGCATGGGCCAGAAGAACAAAGTCAATAGATGCACTGGACCTGCACGTCACTCAAGAAGAACCCAGAGAAGTGCCAGACCTGAGTTCAAGGCTATAGCAAAACCATGACTTTTGCTATGAGCTCACAGCAGGAATAACAGTAGTGCCATTCCAAGTAATAACCACTGTCCTAGTAAATGTGCTTCTTCTGGACAAAGGGACACTGACACCTGGGCCCGATGAGGTCCACAGGATGCTCCTGAAACACCAGGGGAGGGTGGCTAAATCAAGCACCACGCCCTCAATTGCAGAAAGCTCTACGCAGCAGATAGAGACAGCAAGACAGAGGTCCATGTCTGACCAGGAAAACCTTTCCAAAATACCTTACTTAGCTAAAAAAGGCAAGTTGCAGGATAAATGATTTTTGTAAATTGTTAGATTCATAGGTTTCATAAGGATTCACAGATACATGAGAGCACAAAAGAGTACTAAGAAAAACACTCTCTAAATACCTCCTGAGGGTCCCCTGCTGCCCCTGGGAGCCTACCCCACCCACATCCCAGCCCTAGCCCAGGCCAGCTCTCTATACTGGAGAAGTTCACAGCCTCATCAACTTAACCACAGGAGACAGGAACAGAAACTCACAACCTTTGTGGAGGGTAACTCAGCAACGCGTATCAAAAATTAAAATCCATAAAATGTCTGTTTTAAATTCATATACCATCCTTCGACATCCTATCCCTCAGATAAACTCTCACAAGCATGCGGGAACAGATGTACAGAGGTGTTTACACAGTCCTGTTTGCAGACAAACACCTGTAAACCATACTCGCGTCCATCACTGGGCCCTGGCTGAATAAATTATAGTCCGCTCTGAAAACGGAATCCTGGTGGCCAGCCTGCAGCACGAGGCGGTGCGCGTGCTGACACCAAACACTGCGAGGTGACCTTGCAGGGCACGTGGGACGACCCTGGATGGGGAGACCCCGGGAGCTTGGAAACAGGCTCTCACAGGTTCTTCCAAAAAACAGACAGTGGTTAACCTGGGGACTGTGTGTGTGTGTATGTGTGTGTGCATTTGTGTGTACATGTATAAGTGTGTTCATGTATGTGTTTGTGTGTATATGTATGTGTTCGTGTATGTGTGTAGTATGCGTTTGCATGTATGCGTTTATGTATGTGTTTATATGTATAAGTATATGTGTATCTGTGTGTGTTTGCATATGTGTTTTGTATGTGTTTGTATGTATCTATATAAGCGTGTGTGTGTGAGTGTATGGGTGTGTGTGTTTGTATATGTTTATGTGTTTGTGTACATGTTTATATGTGTATCTGTGTATTTGTGTGTATGTGTGTATATGTGTATAAGTATATGTGTGTATGTGCGTGTTTGTGTGTACATTTATGTATGTGTTTGTGTGTATGCATATATGTGTATGTGTGGTGGGTGTTAAGTGGGGGGGCAGGAAAGGGGAGAGGTTCTGTTTTTACTTTATACCCTATGATAATGTTTGATTTCACTTTAAATCACAGAATATGCTGTTTTATATGCTGGGAAACAGATCGCAGAGCGGGAGGTGGGGAGTGGAGGAGGCCATGTGTCGGGGGGAGCAGGAAGTATATGGGAACTCTCTGTTCTCCCTGCTCGATGTTGCTGTGAACCTAAAACTGCTCTAAAAAGTAAAATCCTATTTTTTATTAAAAAAAAAAACAGATTAGAAGCCTTTAGGAACTAAAACACACACACACAATTTGGTCCTCCAAAGTCTGTGCTGCTCCAGGCTAATCTCCCTGAGCCTTCCTCATTCTTGGGCAGGTCCTAAGTCCCCGCCTGGCTCCCCAGGGGGAGAAAGGTGCAGTCACCGAACTACAGCTCAAGCGGGGAGCCCCACTGAACTACCCGCTTTGAACTCTGCTTACCCTATTTCCTCTCCCTAGAAAGCCTCTGCACTTCAGGTACCTGTTCAAATATCATCCTCCCCGAAAACCCATTCCAGGTAGCCTCACACCTTGAAATGCAGGCTCTCTTGAGGACAGTCGGTATCCCAAGTATCTCTTTGCAGGGTTGGCCGGTGCCTGGTACAGAGTAAGTGCTCATGAAACATGCGCCAAGTCAATGGGTGCCCTATTGAACACACTAACGTTTCTGAAAGCCCCAAACGCTGTCTAAACATCTTTCTGGGGCCACTCATTTTGCCTTGAATTATGATGCTGCCTACCCCTAACAACAGTGAGCTCCTGGAGGGGCCCCTGGGGCCTACATCCCAGTGCATGTCCCAGCCCTGTCGCTCACCCAACTCAGGAATCCCCAACGCAAATGCCAGCATGAGCCAGGAAGGGAAGAGAATGAGCTGCTGAAGCAGGTTGACCAGGCTACCTGGAGTATGCACGCCCCAGTCAGCCCAGGTGCTACTGGAAAGCAGGCCCAGGACGGCCAAGTGATACGATTTCCAGAGCAGTGACTAGATTTTAATGTAAAAACTCTTGACTGTTCAATGTAGGTAACTAATTCTCCTTTTCAAACAAGTGAACAATCACCACATAGGTTAAATCACATAAGGGTTGTAGGCCACATTCAGCCCAGTCCCCTGCCTCTGATAGCCTCACGGAATAGCAGCTCAGAATTCAGAGCAGCCATAACTAAAAAAGAAAAAAAAGGGCAACAAGCTCTCCTTGATCCTGCTGTCCTATCAGCCCAAATAACTTCAGAGCCCACACCCAAATCTTAGCACCACAAGGGACTCAGACACCAGCCAGTTGTCTCTGCAACCTCCAGCTGTGCACCCCGGGCCAAATGACTTCACCTCTCTGAGCACCTGCTTTCTCCTCTGCACAGTGGGGGGGCAGGGGATAATAACAGTACCTGCCTGGGTCCCAGGAGTGTTGTAGGGATGGGTAGTCATAAGGGAGAGGACCTGAGACCCAGAAAAGGGCCGTAGCCTGTAAGGGCTCATTCTTATCATGACAAACAGAAACAGCTAGGCCTAGAGGAGGTGAGGGATGCAGACACATCACAGAAGTGCTGGGTGTCAAAGCCGAAGGGCTTCCTCTCCTTCAGCGCCCCCAACCACGCCTTTGTTGGGGCAGGAAATGGTGAGCCTCAGAGCTGCCCAGAAAGGCCAGTTACATAGGCACCCTTTCCTCCGAACCCATTAAGTCCCCAGATGACAGAAATTAACCCTTATGGTGCACTCAGTGTATGCCTGGCACCATGCTAAATGCTTCAAATAAGTTCCTGTCATTTCACATTCTTAACGACCCCAGAAGGTAGTTATTTTTACCTCCCCATTTTACAGATGAGTACATTGAGGCTCAGAGAAGTGACCTGATGTGTCCAAGGTCACCTAGTAAATGCTGCAGCCCGGCTTTGGCTGTACACAGTCTCTTCCAGCACGTTCAGCAGCCTCCTCAGCCTGCTCCACAGACACCTTCCTACTTGCATTCCACAAACCTTCGTGATGACTAAACGTGCCAGCTGCTGACCCAGTCCTGGGGCCACCAGGAACCAGACCAGCTCCTGCTCAAGGCAGCCTTGCTGGAAACCGTGACCTCTGCCTGGAAGAGCTGCTTCGGGGAGGATGGGACCCCTGAACCAAGGCCAAGAGGTGAGGAGGAGCAGGGTCAGAGGTGCAGAGGTGATCAGTGGGCTGGTTGCACCAGGAGGGAGCCCAGGGCACCCCCAAAGCTTGAGGCTGGGGCCTGAGAACAGACAGACCCAGCCTGGCTTGGCCCAATGCAGGTAAGAGAACAGATGGACGGTTTCTCTCTAGAGAGAATATGCAAATGTAAGAGAATTGGAAAGAGACAAACAGTATGGAGGTAAAGAAAACTTAAAACCTTAAAGTGTAAAATTCACCCTTGTGGCTCCCGGGTCCCTGAGAAGTGGAGACCTCATGCTCCACTGGTCCTGCACCACCGCCCTTGATGTCACATTGTGGGGAAGGGAGGGCACTCAGGCCTAGGGTGCTGTTATGGGCTGAAATGTGTTCCCCTAAAACCCACATGTTGAAGTCTCAACCCACAGTCCCTCAGAATGTAACCGTATATGGGAAAAAAAGGTCTTTAAAGAGGCGATTAAGTTAAAATGAGGCCATTAGGGTAGGGCCTCGTCCAATCTGACCAGGGTCTTTTGGACACACAAAGGACACCAGGGACCCAGGAGCACAGGGTACAACCACATGAAGAGGCAGCAAGCCCGTGGCCACCTACAGGCCAAGGAGGCGGGGCTCAGAGGACACCAGCCCTGCCAACACCGCGATCGTGGACTTGCAGCCTCTGGAACTGTGAGAAAAGACGTTTCTGTTGTTTAAGCCACCCAGGCATTGGTATTCTGTTATGGCAGCCTGAGCAGACCAATGCGTACGGGGACCAAGTTGTGCTGTGTCAGACAACAAAGACCCTGGCTCGGCCTTCTGGAGCTGGCCTTGGGTGTGTCAAGCCAATCTCCTCTACAAAGTGGGGGTGAGGAGAGCTGGCCACTCACTTACCAGGATGGCGCAGACGTGCCCGGGCATGGCCATGTGTACACGTGTACCCCCAGGCACCTACCCACTTGTCCTCAGGAATGCGTCTACCCTGGACTCCTAAGGCTGTGCATATTAAACAGCATGTGGACCTCGAAACCCCCAGTCCTCCAAGGATGGCCACTTGGGCCAGGGCGGTCAGCTCAGCCGATTTCCCGGCAACCATCTTGGTTTTAAAATTGAAAGTCCCACATCCTGGAAACCCCCTTAGTCCTGGGGAAACGGAGCTAGTTGGCTACCCTAAATGAGGGTTGGGCCTCCTGAGGCCTTCATTTACTCATTCATGCATTTCTCTGACAAATATTTACCAGAAACCTATACTGTACCAGAAACCGTGTCAGGTACTTATTGTAAAAAGCCAGACAAGGAGCCTGCCCTCGTGGGCTTTCGGTCCAGTAGAAACGCAAAAGCGAGCATTAAAAAACTATAAACTTATATACCCATGTAAGTTAAAACTGCGATGCATGCTATAAAGGAAAACCAAGTATCAAGGCAGACATGAACTGGGGAGGGGTCATCCTCTATGAGACACATGGATGGTCTCAGAGGAGGGATGCCGAAGGTGAGAGCTGAAGCAGTTCCAAGGAGCGGAGGGAGGAGTCCAGGCCAAGGAACTGCCTGGTGAGGTCCAGATGTGGATGAAACCTGCTTGCAAGAAAGGAACTGAAAGAGAAGCCAGTGTGGCTGAAGAGCTGTGAGGATGGGGAGGGAGATGTGAGCCAGGTCTGGGCTACATGTGACTCAAAGAGCAGTGGGAGCCAGGAGCAATTCAAACCAATCCATGTTAAATTAAAAAAAAAAAAAAAAAAAGCCACAGGGACATTGGCTGCCGAGTAAAGAACAGACCGTACAGGCGCACGCACAGGAGTGGGTCCAGTCTGAAGCATCCTGCAGTCACACAGGACAGGAGATGGCGGCCTGGATCCGGGTGCAGCAGGGAGGTGAGCACAATGAACAGATTGTGGCATTCCCCAAGTGCCTCTCTGATCCTCCCCTTCTCACTCAGAGCCTCAAGTAAATAGCCGGGAGTCAGAGCAAATCAAAGCCTGGTGGCCTTGGCAATGGCACTTACCCCTGTTCCCCTCCCCACCACACACCCACTGTACCTGTCACTCTCTGGACAAACCTGTCCCAAGCTGGTTGTGAATCAATCTCTTCCAAGGGGCCAAGTGACTGTGTACCCTGGGGGTGGGCTGCTAGTGGTATTTTTAAGCTTTTAACAATTGACATCTGTTAATTATTAGTTGGTCTACTTCTGTTTTGCTCTCACCCACACCATTGCTCAACCCACCAGCAGCCGTGGTCCTGAAAAGTGGAAATATTACCCTCCACCCCCACCCCGCAGAGGCCCTCCCAAGCAGGCAGCAGGGGGCTCAAGGTCACTTGGCCTTGCAGCCTTCTAGGAGTAGAGTAAGTTCTGAGTCAGGTCTTGGGGGTCCCCCTCCTGACCTCCCTCCAGCTCCACACTTCTGAGTCATCTACTTTGTCCCTGGAGAGCTCGCTCTCCTAGCCAGGCCAGACCCTTCTCTTACAGACTCCAGAGATTTCTGGGCTGAGCCCCAGCAACCAAGCTGCAAACGTTATAGATTCTGCAGATGGAACATTCCACAGGAGTCAAGGGAAGGGTGAGCAGCACAAATAGCCATGCTATTCTGGTTGAAGGCAGGGGGCCGAACTGCATGGACATGTGCCTGTCCTTTGGCTTTGTGAATCTGATCACACAAGGGCAGGATCTTGACAGGCAGACACAAGGTTGAGGGGATGGCATTGCAATAGGCAGGGGAACCTTGAGAACAAAAGCATGGCACCAGGGCAGGTGGGAGGCCTTGGAGCATGCAGCTGGCTGAGCTCCTAGGCACAGAGAAAGGAGCTGTGGGCAAGGAGGCTCCTACCCGAGTCTAGAGGTCCCTGAAAATCAACCTGAGATGCCCAGACTATACATACCCTAGAGAAAATAGGGAGCCCCTCAGGACCCTTGAGTAAAGAAGTTACCCCATCAGACCAAGGTTTACAGTGTTCCCCTGGGGCAAGACGGCAAGGGATCAGGAAGTGGGCGGCATGCCAGGAAGCTATGGCCAGGTTATCCCCGAAGAGACAGACAGTGGGGGCAGGGAGGGAGGCGGGAGTCAGCGTCAAGGGGAACGACCAGGCCTGCACGAAGGAGGAAGGAGGGCGTGGAGGGTAACCACTGCACTGGGGCTGCCCAGGGTAGCCTTCACTTGAGAGAGGGAAGCCGTGGCGGGGGAGGGGTGATCAGGGCGGGAGGAAGTCGTCTCAGTGGAAAGAAAACGACTTTCACGTTGGACCAGTCCATGCGCCTTTAGAGCATCTGTTGAAAATCGCTGCTTCATCTGAAACCTGGGGGAGAGGATTAGGGTGAGAAATTTATAATTGGGATTGGGAGTAATCCAGGCTCAGGGGTCACTCTGGGGGGCTCCCAGGTGAGAGCTGATAGGTGAGAAGAGAAGGCACCCGGGGCAGGACCCTTGGAGGTCGGGAAGCATCCATAGAGAGGCATGCAAGGGGCCGAGAGTGTGTGGAGTGTGGGAAGGCAAGGTGAAGGGCTGGTACACACCCTGGGGAGGCTGGCAGAGGCCCCGAGCAACCATGATACCAGAATCAGCAAAGCTGCCATATATTGAGTTTCTTTTATATGCCTGACCTGCATCATCTACTTCACAGACACCTCCAAAACCCACTGGGGTTAGTACTGTGATCCCATTTTATAGATGGGAAAGTCAGCCAAGAGTGGTTCAGTCACTCAGCTAGTCAAGCCTGGTCCCAAACCCAGTGGGACTTCAGAGGCTGCTTGTACTTTTAACCACCATATGGGATGTCAGGGGAGGTCAGTCAGTAGCTAGCCTTTTCCGTGGGGAAGAGATTCCTAGGGGCCAGACGGTGAACAGGTAGAAGCAGACAACTATTCCTCCAGCTGGGAAGTGTGGGAGGGTAGCTCCGGCAACGTCTCCCAGCAGCTGACCCCAGGCAGCCAGAGAGGAAGCCGCCCATCTAAGCGGAAGGATCTGGAAGCCTATATAGAAGGGGGCCAGAGCCGGGAAGGACTTTTAGTTCTTGTTTTGCCTTTAGAATCCAAACTTGGAAAACAATGACCGCTAAGAGCAATTCGATGACTAAAATTTTTGACTGTCGCTAAATTTAGCACTCGGGGTGGGGTAGGCACATGACGTACGATGTGCAAATCTTGACTTCCACCCCTAGCCCAGTGTTGGAGCCTGGTGCCCTGTTTAATTCCTCTAATTCCACATTTCCAACCCAAGGAGGTCTTAGAGATGAATGAGATCCCCATTCAGTACCCGATTAGTGCCTAGCATCAAAACAAGAAAGGGTAGTAGTTAAGCCAAAGAAATCAATCACTAATGGTGAAATTTTAGGCGCCAGAGTTGGTTTACAGGAGCTCCCGAAATCACACCAATTCTCAATCTTCACTAAAACAGTTCCTGGCACATGGCAGGCACTCGATAAATATGTGTTCACTCTAGCTAGGAGTTAATTCGACACATGGTAGGTCCTCAGTAAATATGTATCCCTCCAGCCAGGGGCTCTGCAGCTCCCTGTTGTCACAGTCAAAAGACTGGAGGGCCTCCCTGGAGCCTCCAAGAGCCAGGAGCCACACTCTCCAACAATCACCCCTTCGTCACATACCATCACATTATAATTTATCCATCAGTTCTGTCGGATAGTGTTACATTGGCCAGAAAGAGCTTCCAAGCATATATATTTGGCCCTCTAAAGTTTGTGGGAGTCTTTCAACATTATTTAGGTTCAACCCAGTTGCTTTCAATCCTTAAAAGCATTTCTATAACACTAAAACACAGACCAGACTAGGAATGGCCCCTGCCACCCCTGCTAGGCCTGGGACCAAGTCTTAGAGAAATATCACTAAGCGCATATATCTGCTCAGCCAAGCTGTGGCTTCGGATCCTTCTCAGTGTCTGCTTCGTTTGCTTATAGGAGATAATGTGCATACCATCTGGATATTGTGCCTCCAATGCAAATTCTTCCTTTGGAGGAAAAAAAAAAGTTTCTACACAAATCCATTGAATTTACCAACTATTCATGACATGCTCATCACGTCTTTATGGGTCTTCTGTTGCTTTTGCCTGTGTTTACTTACACTTCTTCAGGGGCCAGCACCCCAATATTCCTTGGGGATAATTCCTTTCCCCACTCTCAGTCTAGTGCAGAAACAGTTTATAATTGGGGGGAAGTGGAGGTGAAAGATAGATATCACATCCTAACAAACTCATTGGCTTCCTGGGTTCTTTAGATACTTGAGACCGTAAGATCTTTTCACCTTTGGCCAATTTGAAGGGCGTTTTTGCCTCTTATACCTGAAAGAGGCTTGGCTGACCTCTGTGTAAGCACTGAGCTGGGTGCTGAGGTGACAAAAGGTTCCTGTCTTCTGGGAGCTTCCCAATTTACCAGGTGGTTGGACACAGGCTCAAGTAACCAGTCATAGGGCCAAGTCCACCTAGCAGCTGAGATGGAACCAGAGGAAGCACCCCCTCCTCCAAGCGCCACCCCTCTACCACAGGGCAGCTGATGAGCTCCCAGTCCCCACTAGGGCCCACCGAGGTCCTGGATCAAGAGTCAGGAAATTAGGCTGTGAGGCAGGAATGTGGACAGATCACCCTGGGCCTCGATCTTCCCATCTGTAAAGTGGGGATGAAAATGCCACGTGACACCCAAACAGAAGGCGGTGTCCAGGCCTCACAGGGGTGGGTCCTGAGACAAGGACAGGCCACCTCTGGGGCTAGACCCAAACTGGTACGCCCATGGGTCTGGCGAGGGAGGGCTCGAGGCAGTGGGGAGGAGAGGCTCGAGAGAAGCCACTGCACTGCTGCTTCCTTCAGACAAGCCCCAGACGAGAGGGATCTGAGCAACGCTGTAGTCCATGCTTCCCCCTTCCCCAAGGTCCAGAGCATTCATTCATTTTAAATCGGGCCTTCTCTGGGCATTTGCTGGGGTGGGGGAACATTTTGGGGAGGAAATCCCTCACACTGCCTTTTTATCCACTCCCAGGGTCATCAGGCCTCCCCACACTGGGAGTCCTCTCTTCTTGCTGTTCTCCATGTCCCCATTAAGCCAGGCACCCCAACTTGCCCTTCCTCCCAAGGAACAGCAGTGCTCTGGGTGGCAGAGTCCAGAGCTAGCACCTCGGTCTGCCCAGAGGAAAGGTCAGGCTGATTTACACCAGCTGCTCTCCTGAAAGGCTCTCCAAGGAGTTTTCAATGCCTCCCTCGCCCTCTGGGAGGGCCAGGGTCATGGTCAGGGTCAGGGTCAGGTCAGGGCCAAGGCCCAGGACTGACCTGCTCGTGGCGAGGAGCAATCAAACCTATCAGACCTTACCCCAGCCTTTCAGCTCATTTCCTACAGCAAACCTGCCCCAGTTCCGCAGTCAGAAAAGCTTCCATGCAACCCACGCACCTTCTATACAAGAGGGAGAAAATTCAAAGGTAAGAAATACATTAATTCAGTCACTGCCTCACCCCCGCTGTAACCATCACCGGCAGCGCCACTAGCTGCCAGCACCTTGGAAGATGCCTTTGTGGGCATCCCCCTGCCTCGGCAAGAGCATCATCTCCTAAAACAACACTCAGTTCTGAATTACCAAAATCAATTACTCCAAGAAGGAACTCAGGCAGACAGGCGCTAGAATAAAGACAGCAGATAATTCCCACCTTCACGTAATTGCTCCCTTGAGAATTTCAGATAATAAAAGAAGAATCTTAAAAGACAGCATTTTCCCCTAGAAAGGAAGGGAAGACTGTGCTCGGATAAACAGAAGGTTCTTCTCTCCCTTGCTGTCTTCTCTCCCCTTCCACGGCTGTGCCCCTGGCAGGACTAAACCACAGTGGGGTCTCAGGAATCCACGGGGATCGCCATGGGAGGCAGGGACAGTGCTGGGTTCTCAGAGGACACTGGACTCTCATGTCCTTCCTTGGCGGGGATACAGACAGGGCTCCTGTTGCACGCAGACCCAGGCACATTGGATTGGAAGCTAATCTCTCACCCTCTTCCATCTCATACCCTCAAAGGCCATCAGCTCTTTGAGAGCGGCTCCTTGGCTGTCACTCCCAGCCCTTCCTCATCACCTGGCCCCAGACATCCACATAAAGGACCTGTCGGTGGATCCCAAAGATGATTAGGGGCACACAGATTTCCCAGGGGCCATTACTGAGCCCTCTGAGCCTTGGTTTCCTTGGCATAAAATGGGAGATAACATCGAAATACTTTATAGATGTTACAGTGCCACATCCCCAAGAATGTCACAAAGGCTCGTCATAGGTATTCCATGAAGAAAGTGTCCTACGATCAGAGGTTTGGAGAGCTCTGGGGTAAACACAGTTCAGCAGGTTTCTTTACTGCAGGACTTCTCAGAGCCTTTAAAATGGCTAATGTGCATTAGTAGAGTACAATGGGCATAGAGAATGCAGCCTTTTCCAAAATTCCTTTTCTACAAAGCATCTCCCTAGACTGCCATGCCATGGAACAAATGTGGTTGCAGACACGAGGCATAGCAAGGATGTAATAAGGCATTGAAAGGGGTCTGGTTGGGGAGAGGGACTATAGGAATATTTCATGGAGGGTACAGTGCTTGAGATAATTCTGAAGGAAAAAGGAGGGGCAAAGACAGAGGAGGGGGCATCCCATGTAGAGGTGCCCAAGCCGGAGCCCAGGGCATGCTGGTCCTGGAGGGAAAGAGGTGAGGCTGGGAAGTCAGGCTGGGGAGGGTCTTAAAGTAAAAAAGAAAGTGAGGGTTTTTTTTTTTTTTTAAGGTCATTGAGTGAAAATAATGGCTTACTTGTAGATGCACTTAGCACACGCTGGAACTGTGCGAAGCACACGCCTTAGAATATTCCTAAGCAGCAGGTGCCATTGTACCCCACACTCCAGGCCCAAGGACAAGTTAAGTGTCTGCCCTAATTCACGCAGCAACTGAGTGGCAGGGCAGAGACTGGAAGCCCCAGCCTCAGAACCCAGGCCCTTAAGCACCGCACTGCCCTACCCAGAACCCAATGCCAGAGACGCCATCACGGTGTGGAGAAGAGCAGACGACACCCTATCGTGGGAAGCCCTCTCCCTGTACTTTGGTCACTGATTTATCTTCCATCGGCCAATACTCCCCCGATATACACATAGGTTGTTCATTCTAAATATTTTAAAAGGAGTCTTCAACCATCCCTCCGGGAATGGACGAGGTGCCAAAACAGCACCGACAGAAACATGTGGCCAAACCCATCAACATCCTCAACAAGATTTATGTTTCCCAAGCACGTTGCCACTGCTTGATTTATGGGGCCTGCAGAGCTATTCTAAGAGGGCGCAGACCTCTGTGAGTCGGGGGTGGGGGTGGGGGAAGGCACCATCATCACCAAATATTTCAATAATCATCTCAATCACAGTAAAGAAAGCGCCAGGACACTTCCTGCTCTTGCACAGCAAAGGAAGTAAAATTGTTTGCCTTAATTCAATCAGGTAATTAACTAGACAATACAAAGAGAAATTCCAGCAAGGATATAAATACTTAAAATCTCTGCACTAGTTTGGTGAGGAGGATGTCAACAACAGGAACTCGGTGACGAGGGGAGAGGTGAGGGTGGAGAGGTGTGTCCCTAGCTAAAAACAACAGTGATGGCAGCAGTTTATAATGACAGGCTCTGACCCTGTGCCAGCTCTGGGATAAGCACCTTATATGCATTACCTCACTTATGCTTCAAAAACAACTCGATGAGGTAGGTGTCACTATTATCCTCATTTGACAGAGGAGGAAACTGAGCCCAACCAGTGAAATGACTTGCCTGAGGACACACCGTGGAAGTAGCAAACTCACCTCTGAATTCAAAGTGCTTCTTTATCCACACCCCTCTGCTCCCTCTCCAAAGGCATGCCAGAGATAAAGGGGTTCTAGGGATGTTCCAGTTTAAGGTGGAACATCCTTAAACTGAGGGAGGATTGGATACCTTCCCTCCTCCCCAATGTCCTGACTGCCGTGTCGGGAGCCACCCAGCCAACCTGGCTGCAGGCTGTCACAGAGAACCAGGCAAGCTTGAGAGAGGGGATTTTACAATCCTGTCTGCAGAGATCTGGGCAGCTGTCCTCCTGAAACCAGCTCCAGCCCCATGGCCTCCAGGAACCCCCCTCGATTTCTCACCCTCCCCTCACACCAACCCATGGCCTCACCAGAAACTGAGCACTCTTTCTCCCTAAAGGCGAACCCCGAGGACCCTGAGTGGGACAGAGGGAGGAGCTAAACCTCGCACTAGTTTGAGTCACCGTCCCCACCTTCGCCCAGCAGACCTGCTTCAACAAACACTCGCCCCAGTGACTTCAGCCTCAGAGACAAGCGCTGGTGGTATGTGAATGCCATGCGAGAGGTAAACTCCAAGCGCCTTAAAGAAATCTTTTCCCCTATTATCCCCTCTCTCAATGCTTCACTGTAGCTTGCTTAAAAGCCACACTCGAAAACCTTTCTGTTCGGCTGATTTGAATCACTGTGTATCTTTACAAGAAAACTAAATAGTTCATACAGTCTCTTTAATTCAGACTTTTCCATACCCAGGACTTCCTTCACCAGAGGCCTGCTTAATCACACCTACTTTCTCTGTATTTATACTTTCACACTCCCGCAGGAGGTAGCCCAGCAGTGACTGACACCTGGGGCTGCGGAGTGCAGAAGACTGTCACTCAAACTCTCGCTCTGCCCCTTCCTAGCTGGGTGGACGTAGTAGGCCGCTCTGGGCCTCAGTTTCCTCATCTGCAAAATGGAGATGATCACAGGACCTCGTGGGGCTGTTGTGAGAATCAAATGGGCTAATTCTTGGCAAGCCGTGAGTGCAGTGTCTGGTCCATGGGAAGTACTCAGAGAGTTTGAGCTGCTGGCAATTATTATGACAGCCCAGAGAGGTCCTGCATCTTGCTCAGGACACAGAGCCAGTGTGAGGCTCTGGGAACAAAACACCAGGTTCTGGCTCCTGGTCCAAGCTCTTTCTCAACACAGAGCCACTCTCCTGGGAACCTGGGAGATGGCACCGCCCAGGGACTTATCATGGCCCAGCAGCTTCCCCAGGCCTGCAGGACTCAGGCCAAGAACAAAGTTCCAACCAACGGGTTTGTTTTTCTTACATACACACACAAAATCGACAAGTGGCTCAGAGTGAAAGTTCCCAAACCTTGGCATCCTCCCCCATCCAGAGGTGAGTAGTGATCTCATCCCTGTGACTAAGCCGACGCCCGCCGACGCCAAGAGCCCTCTCTGAGAAGCCACAGGCTTGGCGCTGCTGGCTCCCAGCCCCAGGAGGAGTTGAGGCTAGAGAATCAGGATTCTCGCAGAGCTGGGAATCCCTGTTCCTGGAGTCCAGAAAGGAGCAGAGGGGCTCTGAAAAGCCGGGTGGTGCTGCAGTCAAAGGCCAGGGTGGAGCCGGAGATCTGGGTTCAAGTCCCAGCTTTACCACGAGCTTCTCATGAGTTTTAGGCAAACCCAGGCCTCTGTCTGCTTAACTCTAAAATGGGTGGGTTACAGATTTCCAATCATCTGTTTAGCTCAGATCTGGTTGAGCCCACCAGAGGCCTCTGGCCTAGATGAAGAAGAAGCGAAGAGCTAATAAAGGTATGGATTAGAGGACAATGCGACGATGGACCCTAAAATGTGCAGGAGAGGCCAGTGTCGCTGACGTGGTCAGTGCTGGCTGCCTGGAGGAGCCACGGACTGAGCGGGGTCCTAATGGGGGAGGGGTGGAGCAAGGAGAAGAGAAAAGGGATTCTGGTGGTCTGGGAGCTTGTCAGGGGCAAGAAGCCGTGTCAGGGGCAAGAGAGCAACCTGTAAAAAGCTTCAGTGAGTCAGGCCAGGAGAGAACTTCAACCACCACCTCCTCCCTCTCGCTTAAGTCCTCCCATCAGGGCAAAAACAGATGGACAACCAGACGGAGAACCTAGGTTACACGCTGGAAAAAGCCAAGAAACCCAGGTAGACTTTGTCCAGAACTGGCTCCTCCCAGAACCCAGAGGCCCCAGAACATAAGGCCCTCCCCGTCGCACGGTGCTGGGTTCCAGAAGGAGAGATGCGGGTGTCTTCTGAGGATTCAAAAAATCTGCTCATCTAAACACCATAGAGAGACACCTGTTGCAAAGCCTGGCCGGGGGTCGGCGGGGAGGGGGTGGGAAGGAGGGGAGAGGGGAGGAGGTGGGAGCGGGAGGCAGGAAGGGCACACCCCTGCACTGACCTGCTGACAGCGCAGGGAACTGACATGCACTGGACTTCTCAAAGGCTCCCTGCTGCCTACAGCATCATGTTCACACTCCTTATTATGGCACTTCGGTCCTTGATTTGGGTTCTACTGGTACTTCTCTGCTTCATTCCCATCGCTACTCTGCCTCCTGCTTCCAGCTCCTTTCAGCCTCTGGCTGATCCCCAACCCACGCAGGAGCCTTTGTCTCCTGGGGTCTTAAGCCATCCTCAGATCCTTAGTCTCTCACTATCCTTGCTGCCTGCTCAGCTTAATAATCTGCTCCTATTTTTTCAACCAACCCCTTTCCCCTGCTGTAGCCTGTAGACTTTAGATTTTAATCGAGCTCCTCGTAAGAATAAAGAACAATGCAGACGTAAGGGGTGGGGAACAGACCTAGGTTCTGCCACCAAATTTTGGGTACAGCCTCGAGCAAGGAACCAGGCATACACCTCCACACACTCATTTATACAGTGGGCAGTTCGACCGCGTCCAACATCAGCGGCTGCCGAGCCACTCAGGCAAGATAATGGAGCCAAGGGCTCTGCACAGCCTCAAGAGCGACATGAACTCCAGGGATTAGGATGGCTATTTTTAACTCCCCACATCCTGGCTGAAAACAAATCCCGCACACACCCTGCAGATCCCTATCAGGGGGGCCGGCAGAGACTTTTGGGAATTCTCTCCTCCCAGAAGCAGCACCAGTGTTGATGGCTTTCTCTCTGCCGGGAAAGGCTTGGAGGGCCCTGCTCCGGCCAGGGTCAGCTTCCATTATGTCTGGCCAGTTCCTTACTGCCCCTGTCAAACAGCCATTTCCCGGTGGACTTGTCATATATTTCCCGGCTGGTGACAGCCAGACAGAGTCATCAAAGATACTGAGAAGGGTCATTCATTCATTTACTTACTCACTGACCCCCATACTCCTTCCTGCTCCCCATCTAAGGAGGTGGGGCTTGCTATGGGGTCACCTAGAGAGGTCAACCATGAGGCATCTGTGCTAGGATGCTCAGTTTAGGGGCAGAGGCGGGGATGGATACAGGAAAACTGAGAGAGTAAAAGTGACTAGGACAGCCAGTAACAGGCATCATGGAGGCTATGGGGCTCCAAGAGCCCCTGCCAGCCTCCAATGGGGCAAGGGACCTGGGCGCCATCATCGGTCTCATTGCTTTCCCTCCAGCACGCCCAGCAACCCTCAGAACGTACTCTAAGGTGGGTCTGTAATAGGTAGCAGTTGTTGTGACCTACATACAGGGAGATGGGAGCTTCCCGCTGCAGGACAGAGAGCTCCTACCTGGTCACCTGGCCCACCTGTGTGAGTGTTGACTACATTCATAAGGACATTGTCCTTTCTCCTTGGTCCCAGCTCACCACTACCTGAGTTCAGTGATGCTAGTGAGAAAAATAATTCCAACACAAGATTTTCACGGGGAAAAAAAATGACTCATTCGAATCTCCTGACTCCCCGCTCCGCTCCTCCACCTCAGAGGCCCCATGGGGTGCAGAGAGCACTGGGCCTGGAGTAAGAGGAGCCAGTGTAAGTCCTGGGAGGCCTCCTTCTGGCTGCATGAGCTTAGCCAAGCGTCTCCTCTCAGAACCTTGGTTTCCGCAGCAGAAACTCACACGGGGACTGAGAGAAAGAAGACGTTAAACAAGACTGAGTGAAATCACCGTACAAACCCACAAGTTTTATATCAGTGTTTTGTGTTTTAGCATATATTTTTTGTCCTCATTTTCGCCCTTTCCATCCTTCAGCCTCTGGGGCTCAACGACTCTCTCTGAACTTGGGGACAGTTTTCCTGGAGGTTCTGGCCACAAATACTGTGCGGCCTTAGACAAGTAACACGATCCCTGGGTGCTTCTGGGGCCAAGTCTGTGGGCCTCCAACACCATATGCCAGTCAGCCCCCCAAGACCTTTCCTGAGTACTTTGCAAACTCTCTCATAAATTCTAAAGAGTCGGGTGGATTTGGGCTAGCTCGTTTGGGACCTGAAGTTCAGCTTGCAGACTGGGGAGCCGACGAGGTGCTCCTTTCAGACCTGCTTCCAGGCTGTGCAGTCTTTGATGCCACAAAGCCAGAATAGATGTTTTCAAAAGCAGATCAAGAGCCCTCTAAAGGAGGCAGGAAAGTCCTTCTGCACACCAAAGGCATCTCTCTGTCCATCCCTCACCTGGAGCCAACCTGGCCCAGCGCACACACTGAGAGGATCCACCTCCCCCGTTTGCCTTGGAAAGTGGGGTGCGGGCAAAATGCTCTGAGTCAGGAACAGAAAAAAACCCAGCCCGGGTATAAGCCAGCCCAGCTCTACAAGGCTTTCCGAGCATTTCCTAGACCAAGGAAGGCCCTCGCCAAGCCTCACCCACTTCGTGGGTGCTGAGACAAGAGGTAAGGCCAAGGCCTTGCCTTCTAGAACTTCAGAGCCCATCTTGGAGATGGGCAAGCCAGTGATGAAATACAAGGCAAGGTGGCTGATGAGAGCTACAGGCCAGGACTGTGCAGGGAGACAGCTCACCCTCAGTGGGTTGATGAGACCAAGCAGAGTGACATTCGTGCCAGACCCAGAGGGGCAGGAGGAGTTTGGGCAATGAAGCAGTGGTGGAGGGAGAAGGGCATCCAGGAGTCACAGGCAGAGACCAGGAAACGGGCAGTCTGCAGAGCAGAAGGAGAAGAGGGGGCAGGGAGGAAAGCTGAGTGGGCGTGGGGCCCTGATCGCTAGGCCACGGAGCATGGATTTGATCCTGTGGATGGGTAACAGGGAGACACACCCAGGGAGGGAAGAAGAGACATGATGGATGAGGAAACTGAGAGCAGGTGGGTGGCAGGGGCTGCTTTAGGAAGCCAGGCTGCCAGGGGCCTCCCTGGGCACGGAGAAAGACAACTGGATCGCCTCAGCCAGCTGCTCAGCTCCAGGGAAAGGTTACAGCCATCCAAGCATAGCCACCATCCGGGAGTGGACGGGCACGAGGAAGGACAGGGAGAGAGACAAGATACTACTACACATTCTCCTGGTCCTTGGCCAAGGCTGAGAGAGGGACTCAGCTGGGTTGGTCTCAGACCCCATAACTCCCTTCAGCGGCTCCCATCCACAGCCCCCATCACCTGCAGTGTTCAGAGTGCAAAATATTGTTTAATTCCAAGCAACCTCACCCCATCCTGGGCTGCTTCCTGCTGCCCTTCCCGCTGCCCCAGCTCCCTAAGCCCCCTGGACACCGAGCCTACACAAGCCTTTCTGCCTGGTTTTGTAGTCAGCACTCTGCTCTCCAACCCAACCAAACAACTCGTTCGTGCCTGGAGCCCATCATGAACCCCTCATCCTTAGAAGTGCAGGAAAAACTGCAACCTGTGAATGGTAAGTTTGGAAGGAATCTCAGGGGTCTAACTAAACACCTCCTCTCTCCCCTTTACAGACAAGAAAACTGAAGTTTTAAGAGATGACCAGCCTTGCCCAGGATCACACAGCCTGATGGTGGTCCAGTCAGAACCCAGGTCTTCAAGCCCCCGGGCGAGGGCTCTGACACCAAACCACCACTGGCTGGGACAGAGGAACGATGAGGTTGGGGTGCGGTGCAGAAAGGCCTGTGCTTTCTGTCAAGGGTCCTGGGTTTAAGTTTGAACTGTACCACCTTCTCCATATACACATGCACAGACATTAGAGCTTCGGAAATGTCACTGCAGCTTCCTGGCCTCAAGGGACCTCCTCCATGAAATGGGCATTTGATAAGTCTGTGCTTTCCGCAGGATCAGACAGGGTTGAGTGATCTGTGTGCAGAGGAGCTGGGAGGTCGGGACTGGGACAGTGCAGAGGCCTAGGCAGGCTGTTGCTTGACTCCTCGCCCTCCCGGCAGCCAGCCCAGTCATCCAGCCTCAAGTCACACATTTCCCCCGAGCCGCCCAGGGACCAGCAGCACAGTCCCCCGGTGGGGGAGGGGATGGATTTCTACTAGATTTTATAACATGTCACACACATGGCAGACCCGTCCCACTCCCCTTCCTGAGAAGTAAAGGCACAGCACCTCCTGTGTGAGAGGTCAGAGGCCACCATGGGGTCATGGAGGATGAAGGGGTGTGTGTGTGTGTCAGGGTGAGGGGAGTCATGCCCACTTCTCCTGGGTCCCCGACTGAGAAATCTGAGCACAAGGGCCTCATCCAGAGTACACCAATCCTCGAAAGCAGAGGCCTTTGGGAGTGAGTGATCAGGGCCTTCTGGAGCCACAGGTTTGCTGCTATGCACATCCACTTGTGGCAAGGGAGGCCTTACCTGGCCACCCCTGTCCTCCAAGGGCCAGCCCCACAATGCCTACCATCCACCCAGGAGACTTCCACAGCCATCCACAGACAGCAGTACCCTACCAGCGGGTGTAACATCATGCCCACTCAACAAATGGGAGAAAGCCCAGAAAAGAAAAGTAACCAGCTCAAGAAAGTGAAGCCAAGACATATTTTCTTCCTAGGAGTATTTCAGGGCTGTGGTTCTCAAACTGTGGTGTGCATGAGAATGGCCTGGAGAGTTTCTAAAAGTACAGATTCCTAGGTCTGGATTACAGATGAAAAATCTGCATTTCAATAAGTACCCAACTGATTGTGATAAAAGCATTGCCAGCACACACTACACACACACACACACACACACACACACACACACACACACACACACACAGGACCCCATGACGGCACAGGACAAAAGTAACAATTAGAAGCTTGGGCTTCAAAGGCAGATGCTGGGTTTCGGATGTACCCAGCTTCTTACAGAGTATAAGACTTTGGGTAAATCCCTTAACCTTCCCAAACCCATTTCTTCATATGCAAAATAAGGATAAGAAAAGAATCAACCTCATAGGATTGTCTTAAGGATGGAAGGAAATAATATGCGAATAGCCCTCAGCCAGGACCTGGCATATAATAAACACTCAATAAATGGTGTTATGATCATTGCCAAACTCAGTTCAATGTGTTAAATGCCTAAAGGAAGGAACAGAATGCCAGGCGCCAGGGGACGGCAGAGAATAATTGAGCCAGTCAGAGATGCCTGCAGGGCTGTACTAGAACCAGTGGATAGAAGTAACAGGGACACAGATTTCCTCTCAAACGGGAAGGATTTTTTTTAACAGACTGAAGTTGCCCAATCATGAAGTCAGTTTGCCTAGTGGGCCAACTGTCACTAGAAGATCCCAGCTAAAAAAAGACTAGATGTTCCCCAGGTGAAGATACAACACCAGGGAAGGAAGATTGGGGAGAGGGTAGCCTGGATGGTCTTGAAGGTGACTTTGGACCAGATTCTGCAGGTCAGCCTCTCTCCCTGTCACGCTGGTTAATGAGTGCATTTGCATTTCCCTGATATTTACAACCTTTACCTCTAAGCATCCAAAAGGGATGGGGAGAGATCAGTTGTAGATGGAAAGCCTATTCGTGATGAATTGTTCATGACAAGGAGGGGGATGGAGGGAGCTGTCTTAAATCTGAGGTTTACAAACCCACTGAAATATGCCTCAGAGGATATACGCATCTGTGCACTTTTCTTAAAAGAGTTGGTTGAAAGGGGGTGGCCCACACCAACTTTCGAGAGGAGAGAAACTTGAGGCACGAGAGGGCTGGGTCCCTCAGGCAGCAATGAGGCCCAAGCTCCAGGATGCAGACCGGTGGCCCAAGGCTGTTGTCCTACGAGCCAGGTGCCTTCCATGCCTTACCTCTCAAAGCCTCACTAGATTCCCCTGAGGTGGGACCTTGGAGCTCAGAGAGGTTAGGAAACTGGCCCAAAGACACACAGCTAGTGAGCAGCTGGGCTGAGGTTCTAATCCAGGTTCTCTAGGCTCCAAAGCTGGTGTTTGCTTTGCTTTTGACTCTCAGGTGTACTGTCTTAGGTCAAGAAAAAGTAGAAAGGAGTTTGGCTTTGACATTGAGGGGAAAATGATGATCTTCATAGGTGAGAAGCTATCTACTCATCCATCCTCAATTAAAATTAAATTCAAGTCAAAATTAATTTCCTCCTAAATAGCAGAAGGGGGCTGGCGGAAGGGATGCAGTCTCTGTGTGACTCGAGCCAAACAGCTTAAAAGAATGGACCATTCGGAAACCAGAAAACCTATAATCATTCCCATCAGGCTAGAAACTGGGACCTGGATGACTCTGGTCCCTATACCCACTCTGCTTAGCTCAAGGTGTTTTCATGGAGGGCGGGGTTCAAGGAAGCTCAGGAAACCAAAAAGAGACTTCACTTCAATGACCCCGCCCCCCTGAAAACTGAGGAGTGGCTACAGGTCCAGCAAAACAACACTCAAAACTTGGGTGCCCTGAGGTGCCTGGCTATGCGCAGGAAGGAGGAGCTGTCAATCATCAATCCCACAGAGTGGGCTGAGGAGGATCTGAAGTTTTGGGGAAACCACTGGAAGCGTTGGAGTCGGGGAAGCTAGAGAAACCACCCGCCAACCCCGCTCAGGCTGCGAGTCCCAGCTGGGGGTGCCCTCCTTGTAACAGTCCCAGCGGCTCTTCCCCCAAGGACCCAGAGATACAGGCAGGGCGTCCAGGAAAGGTTAAAGGATGAACACACGAGGTGGCCATCCTTGTGGCATCTAGAGGGCTGTGAAGGAGAAGAGGGTTGAGTAAAGCAAAGTCGCAGCTCACTCGTCTGTGGGGTATCTCCATATCTTCTATCAGGCCCTCCAGGCTCTTTCAAATCCTGTATACCTCTGGGACTGCTACAAGACCCCGGACCCCTCTCAACTTGAATCGGGAAACCTAGCTCTTACCTCTACCCGCCAGCGGGGCTGCTGAATGCTGCCATCCCACAGGCTCCCAAGCCGGCCCAGGGCCAGGGTCACGAGGTGGTGGGGTCGCGCTGTCGCCACCCGGCCGGAAAGTTTCCGTACTCCACCCAGGCTGAGCGCAGCGGGCGAGAAGGCAGCGGGCCGGGCGGGAGCGCGCTCCGGCAGGCTCCGCGCCGCCGCCTGCGCCCTGGTGCTCCGGCTCCCGGGCTCGCGGGCTCCCCTGGCCACCCGGCCCGGTGCAGGCCGGCCAATCGCAGGCCCGGCCAACCGCAGCTCCGCCCGCCCGCCCGCCCGCACCGCGCCGGGACGGGAGGGGAAGGGAGGGGAGGAGCGGGGGCGCACCTGTTTGACCAATCGACCCCACTAGGGCAACCTCGCCGGGCCGGACTAGCCAGGGCGGTCCCCCTCGGCTCCGGCACACGCCCCCTGTCCCCTTTTGGCCCAGAATCTAGGCCGGGCCACACGCCCCCTCTCTCGCGCCCCAGAGCTAAGGCGGGCCACACGCCCTCCGCTCCCCAGGCCCCGCCGGTCTACCGCGCGCGGGCTGTCTCATCTGGCCCGCCCAGGCCCTCTGTGCGGCGGACCGCGCTCCTCACCATGCCCCCGGGATTTGGGAAGATAAAACCCCGGCTTTAGTCTGGGGGTTCTAGGGTTACGCGACTGAAGAGTGGACAGTGACTCTCTTTGCTCACCCCTCTCCCTCTTTACACCCTCCCTCCCCACAAGGATCTTCGCGCAAGTCCCCTGACCCCTTAAATTTGGCTGTGGGCCCCGCCTCGCGACCTCTGACCGCGGGGGCCGGGGATCGAGATCTGATGCTAGGTCCAGAGCTTTGAAAGATAATGCCTGGGCGGCGGCGGGGGGGGGAGGGGGGCAGAGGGGGTGGTGAGAAAAGGCATCTCTAACCCTCCCACCAACATAAACTCTCGAGGACCCCATCTGGGTTCAGGCAAACTTCTCCAGAATGCTGATCTGCTTCAGCGAATTCCTCAGCTTCTCTTAGGGTCACAACAAATATTAAAGCTTGACGGTTTTATTGTCCCATTTTCCAGATACGAAGACTGAGGCCAAAAGGAGGCGGACGCTTCTCTGGGACGCTGGTGTCAAGACCAAAACTTTTTCTAACTAAAGAGGAGTGTGCAGAGATCGCCTGGCACTTCTCCACGAGCCCTGTGAGGATGCCTGGGGAGGCGGGGTATCCTCCCTCCTCCGCCCCCTGCTGGGGACCTGGGGCTGGGAAGCAGAAAGAGGCCCCCTCAAGGGCCCGGGAAGGGCGAGAAGCATGCCCGCGGCCGGCCCGGCCTTACCTCGTCGGCAGCACAGCGTGTCCTCGCAGAGCGCGCGGGCCGGAGGCCCCAGCAGGGGCAGCGAGGCCCAGGCCAGCGCGCGGGAGGCCGCGCCGCCCGCTCCCATCCCGGACGGACTCGGCCGCGCCTCGGCCCGCGGGCCTTCCACCCTCCGCGGCACCTGTGAGGTCAGTGCTGTGCCCACGGAAACGACCTCGGGGGTGGGACCTGGGTCAGGCCTGGGGTTGGGGCATGCGGGAGGCTCCCCGGGCTCCTTGGACCGTCGCGGCTCGGACTCCCACAATCGCGGCCCCGGAGCAAGTCGTGCTGGGCAGGGCGCTATTTTTAGCGAGAGCTGCTCTCCCAGTTGGGCAGACAGAACCAGTTAATTCGGCGGCCGCTGGGGAAGGGCCTGCACCTGGAGCTCCCCGGAACGGCAGCCGCAGCTCTGCTGAAAGCTGATCCTTCGCATTCCTGCCTCGGGAGGCGGGAGGGCGGGAGGACGCCTCTAATTCCTGGGGGAAGCCAGCGTCCTCTCTGAAGGCAGCGACTGAGACCCAAGAGCACGCCCAGGATGAGGCTCTTTAAATTGACTCTGAAACCCAGCGCTTTCCTCCTGCTGATCTCAGGCCTTAGACGACTTCCCATAAGATGCCCACCTACGTTAAGGTCTCACTCTCCCTACTGGTCTCCACCACTGGGAATAGTCCCCCTCCCCCCTCTCAGACATGGGGTCTGGACCCCAGCGCTGACAAAAGCTGACACCCATACATCACTCAGGAGCTACTTGTTGAAAGAAAGGAGGAAGGAATGCAAATCTGGACAGTATGGGATGGATGCACAGCGTGGCTTTGAAATCCTACAGGACCCCTAATCCAACACTTTCTGGCTGCCTGATCTTGGCAAGTTATCTCATCTCCGTGCGTCTCAGTTCCTGCATAAGGGAGTCTTAGGAGCCCAAGAGACAGTTTGAGAAAGTCTTTGTAAACAAAAGCATAGCATGGATATTCACATAATAAGTGATGACAGGGGTGCAAAAATGAATGAGATGGGATCTACTCTCAGGAAGCCACTAGGCCTTCTAATTCAAGGGAGGGGATTCTAAGGGCTTTAAAAGGTACAATGAGACCATATGACATTAGCCTGAGGATGGACAGATCGGTCAAAGGACTGGAATAGAGGTTGCAGAAATAGAACCACATGTATATGGAAACCTGATACATGGCATAGGTGGTGTCAGGCCCCCGGGGAGGGGTGGACTGGTCCACAAAGGGTGCTTTTCTAGAGCGATTGGCTGTCCTTATTGGGAAAAAATGAGGTGGAATTCCCTACCTCACACCACGCTTAAAAAATAAAAATTTAGTTGCAGGTAGATTAAAGACTTGAATGCAACTTACAATATGAAAAGATTTCTTAAAGACCTTTGTGTCTTTAAACATAAACCATTACCAAAAAAAAAAGATCAATACATTTAATAAAGTATAAAACCCTTGTTTATCAAAAGAAGATATTTGGAACACAATATCCAAAATATACAAAGCTCTCCCACAAATCAATTTCAAAAGAAACAAGATAATTGGGTAAAAATGCACGTACAGGCCATTCAAAGAAGGGGAAACACGAATGACCAATAAACATATGAATAGAAATTCAGTCTCAGAATAAGGGAAATGCAAACTACAACCCCATTAAAGTGCTATTTCACACCTGTGAGACTGGCAACCAACAAAGAGGAAGGAATAGAAGAGAGAACTCTCAAACACTGCTGAAGGGAGGGGAAATGAGTACTGCCACTTCTGGAAAACAATTTGATGGTATCTAGACATGTCAAAGAGGCACGCACCCCCGTGACCCAGCAACTTGGCTTCTGGAAGAAACCTAGAGAACCTCTTGCTCACTACAGTAGTATTTATTCTAGTAAAGAATCCAAACAGCCTCAGTGCCCATCAGAGGAAGAATGCACGAACAGGCTGTGGAGCCCTCAGGGAAATTCTATACTGCAGTGAAAATGAATGAGTATAGCTTTCTTATGAATTGTAAGTGGGGGGCATGGGGAGCAAGTGGTAGAAGATAAAATTGTATGATATCATTCACATAGATTTTTAAAACATGCAAAACAAAATGATACCATATATTGCTAGGAATGCACATACGTAGAAAAAGTATAAAGAAATTCAGAAGAATGATAAACACATCATTCAGGGAAGAGTTTACCTTGGTAGGGGGGAGAGATACAATGAATGATAGGAGGTGCTGCTTGTATATTGGTAGGATTTCATTTCTTGACCTGGGCTGGAGGTACAGAGATTGCTTTCTTTTTTTTTTTTTAATTCTTCATAACTTTTTTTAAGGGACAGAGCTCAAGCATGGTGAGAGTCCACATAAAATCCAGTCCTGCTCCCAACTTCAGTTTCCTTATTTTAATAAGGTGGTCATTGTGTCTGTGAAGTGCTCAGCGCAAAGCCTGGCTCCTGGTGAAGTGCTCGGTAAATCGTGAGAACACAAACAGCCTGCTCCCCAGCATCGCCATGCAGACAGGTCTCCCACACCTCCACTTCCATCATGCCTTTATGTCTTCCCTCTGACAAGCCGTTTACTCTTCCTGGAATTCCCGTCCTTTCTAGCTCTGCAGGCCCGGGGCCTGTTTTTCCTATTACCATCCAGCTCAGCCATTTCAGCCCATGGGAAGCCCCTGGAGCCCTTCATCTGCTCTCCCACAGCGCCCACCCCACTGTCCCAGCTTATCACATGGTGAATTGTTGCACCCAGTTATGGAGCTGTCTCCTCCTCCCTAAGTAGTCTGTGAGCTCCTTCAGGTCACAAACCTTATCTGAGCCATCATTGCTGCCCCACCACCTGCATATGGCATGGCCTCAGGGAGGTTTGTTGAATGAATAAAAGGGTGAATGGACCCAAATATTTGGAAACAAAAGGGGTCATGCCAAACTCTCAAGGGGAGAACAGTCCTAACTATATGGATCTTCACCGAGTGTTCTTGGGAAGTAGTGTGCCCTCCGGGGTCAGGGAGACCTGGGTTCACATCCTGGCTGAGCTACTTGACAGCCGTGTTACATAGGGCGTGCTGTGACATCCCTCTGTGCCGCAGGTTCTGTGTCTGCACAACCAGGATGTGACTGGGGCTTATTGCAAGGGGTTCTCGTGAGGGTTCAATGAGATAATAGAGACAAGATGCATGGCCTCATTTTTGGAACAGGTAGTAATTATGCGAATGTTGGCTAAGAGGAAAATGTTTGCAGGGGAGGCTGGAAGGAACTCGATTGGGTCATTATGAAAGTAGGAGGCTGAAAAACTATGCCGGGGGTGTTCTCCAGTTCTGAACAAAAACAGGCACCTGGAGGCCGGCCCAGAAGATGGGAGGATCTGTTCTGGGCTCTGACTTAGGGATCCTGGGGCTCCGTCCTCTCGTTATTAGTCCAGTCTCTGGTTGAGGGGCTGTGTAGCATTTCAGAACCACAGACAGAACCCTGTCTCCCCACATCCACTCTGGCCCCCTCCAATATGTCCTCATACATAGCCCGGGGATCCCAATCTGGAGCCATCTTTTTCTCGCCAGCTTCCATCTGTAGGGGCGACAGAGCCCACAGCACCTTCCCCAGGGACGTGTCTAAGGCGATTTACCAAATGTATCGTCTATACTCTATATGCGAAATCCACATATGTCCACTTGTCGGGAACTCCCATCAAGGCAACAGAAGGATGGCAAATTGCTTATGGTCCAGACTCTACAAGATGAATTTGCCAGTGTTGCATGTTGTACGAGCAAACAAATATGTCAAGTCGCCAGGGCTACGTGGTCACGGGAAAAGAACAGCACTGTGTGCTTCGTGGGGTCAGGGGAGATTTTCTGAACTAATGAGCTGATCTTCTTTGACCCACATTGCACTGGACAATGCATCATTATTCTGGTGAAATCCACATTAGCCTCAGTTGGCCCTTTTTCCCATGCAAATGGCCGTGTAAGGCAGGAACCCTGCCCAGCCTATGGTCTGCTGTCTCAGTGCTTCTTGTTGGTCATGCCAAGGGACACCTTTCCATCTTCTCACCTGACCTCTTGGCCATACTTCACTCCCTGGACACCTTCTGATCTTTTCTGACTCTCCATCCTCTCCTATTTTTTCCTCCTGGTTCTCTGGTCCTCTCTTGGCTCCCTCATTTAACTCTACTGGTCTACAGAAGCTGGAGTTTGAGGCTGAGTCCCTCTTACCCTTCAAGACTCTCTCCATAGGCAACTTTAACTATATCCAGGCCTGTTGCTGCAACTGCTGTCCTTATGCTGGTGAGTCCCAAATATTTATTTCCAGTCCAGTCCAGACACTGTCAATCACCTCTTGCCCAGACTTCAGTAAGAACTAAGCTAGCTGGCTGCCTGCATTCAGCTGGGCCCTCTCCCTGTCGGTCTCTGTCTATAGCTTCTCCTCATGAGATTTTCAAAGTGAAGACTCAATCATATCACCTCACCTTGGCTTAAAAGCTTTCAATGGCTTCTTGCTGTCTTTATGTGGCATAGCAGGCCCTGGGTGGTCTGGCCCTGCCCACCTGTCTAGCTTGCCTTCTTGTCATCTTCACCCCCATTTCTGCCTTCAGGCACCCCAGCCAGCTTCCAGGACCCCAGTGAGGAAACACTCCTTCCTCCTGTACGACCTTGGCACACCAGGTTCCCCTCTCTGGAACACTTTCCTCTGTCCCCTCTGCTCCTTGGTCCAGTTCACTTCTTCCCATGGCAGCTTAGGTGTCACGTCCTCACAGAAGCCTTCCCTGGCCTTGGACACTACACCCTCGTGGCCTGAGTCACGTTTCTTCATGGCATTTATCACAGCTGGTGACTCACAGCTGGTGACTGTGCCTTTGTTGTGTGACCACTGGATCAATGTGTCACCTTCCCGGTGCTGGACGTCCCTAAGCACAGGGAGCATACCTGGTTTCATTCATTGTTGCACCTCCTCCCACTCCCAGCAAAGGCCTCGACACACAGTAGGTGCTCAATGAATGCTAAATAAATGAGTGCATCTGAGTCTTGCATACCTCTAGTGCTGGGCTCTGTTTATTGTTGTTGGACTCTATTAATTACCAGAAGCTTCTGCATAGATGTGTACACAGGTATGAGTGCTTTGCCGGGTGCTTTGTGTGTTCCCTCACTGAATTCTCATGACCACCTCTGAGGCGATTCTGTCATTATTAACTTCCATTTGACAAGTGAGGAAGCTGAGGCTCAGAGAGTTTAAGCAATTTGCAGAACATCACACAGCATGTAGATGGCAGAGCCTGTGCTCAAACTTAACCTCTGTTCGACTCCAAATCCTGGGCTATTACCACCCTACTGTATTCATGCATATGATGTTTCATAGTCGTGCAAACTAACCAATTACTTAATCTCTAATTGGGGTGGTGGGCCCTCACTTGATGAGGTTGAAAACCACATCGACTGAGGCATCATATGATGATGACCGAGGCCCCCAGGAACCCCGGGACAGGGATGACATGAGTGAGGAGGGAGGCAAGGAGTCAGAGAGAAGCAGTTACTTTGGGCTACTTAGAATAAACAGAAGAAATGTGCATACCTTGCTTCCAGTTAAGGTGTTTGAGAATTAAATACCCAGAGAGAATGAGGCTGCAGTCAGACACTATGAATCAAGGAAGTATCAGGTGATAGTGAATGGGGGGCCGGCTCTGGTTCCCACAGCTGGCCTGTTTCGAGGGGCACAGCCCTGACAGTTTAATCGGTCCCAGACGCTTTGATTCTGCCTCTACAGCTTCTCTCACACCCACCTCTGCTATCCCTGGATTCCTCTAAGTGCCTAAGTCAATGACGACCAGGGTCCCCTCTGTGCCGGCCTATGGGCTTGGTGCTGGGGACACGAATAAACAGAACACTGAGCCGCTCAGTTGTACAAGGAAGAGACAGTCAGCGACACTGCCAGGGCCCATGGGTGCTGGCCCCATGTGCTCATGACCAAGGTGGGGGTGGCTGTGGGGGCCCTGATGCCAGCCTGGGCTGGTGGGCCGGAGTGGTGGCTCCAGGAAAGTCTTTCAAGGAGATAACCTCTGCGTATCTTAAAGGAACAGAGAGAGAACTAACTTCACCAGGCAGAAAGGAGCCAGCCCATGCAAAAGCCTGGCAGGGCGAAATGGCCCGGTGTGCTCAGGACGCCAGTCAAGCAGCTGTGGGAGATGGGGCAGGACGGAGCCCAGGTGGGTCAGCAGGTGCCCTGAATACCACACGCAGGAACAGAGTGGGGACTTGGGAGGAATCTACCAGGAGACCCAAGTAGGGGAGGAACGGTCACTGCTTGAGTTTTACAAGATCCCTTCCTCTGGAGGAGGAAGATGGATTGACAGGGTAGCGGTCCAAGGAGAGAGGTGACTAGGAGGGAGGAAGGGAGGGTGGACAGGGCTATGGAGGGGCTTGGTCGGAAGGAAGACAGGAGATTGGGTGTTTACCGGTGGGGGATGTTTTGGGTTGGGGGTGGTGGTGGACTCTGTGATATGCACCCCAATCCTCCCCTTCAAGAAGGAAGGACTCACTCATGTATGAGGAGGCTGCTGCAAAATGGTCTCAGCTGTCAGCCCTCTTTGGGGGTGGCTTCTGCTGAAGAGAGCCACTGCACCCAAGGTGACATCCCTTCTAGGGGTGTTCTACATCCAGTGACTGATCACTCCAGGGCCCCCACCCCCGCCCCTGCTCCCATATAGGGTGGGCTGAGACCTACACTGAGACTGCAGCTCAGCTTCTCCTTCTGCCTGGCCCGGCTTCCTGCCCTTGCCTTCTGCAGGAGCTGAGCCCTTGCAGTCCATCGCAGACCTCCTTCTCCCTAACGCATCCCAGAGCCTGCTTCCTGGGGAACCCACACTGTGACAGGGAGCATGGGGAAGCACTTGCCGTGTGTCCTGCTGGTGGGAATGACCCAGGAGAGAGTGTGACTTTGAAGCTGTCAACAAGAGAGATGAACAATCCTGAAGGGAAAGAATTCTTTTTTTTTTTTTTTAGTATAAATGTGTCCTATGCAATATTTGGGACAAACTTACATTAAAAATTTTTTATTATTTTATCACCTTCTGACCCTCTCTCTGCCAACCACCCACTAGTGAGTTTCCCACACTGTAGCTCATGTACTTCTGAGATTCTGTCTATCCCTCCCTTGCTCAGACACCTACAGTGGTTCCCCGTTGTTGAAATCATCAATTGTTCATTTGAGGCCCTCCATTGTCTGATCTTCAGCCACCAACCCAACCCCATCTCTCATCCTCTAACAGCCCCCTTAATCAGCCTCTGGGTTTTTTGCTCAGCTGTTTCCTCCGCCTACAATGCCCTCCCCATGTCCACTCTTCCAGGAAGCCTTCCAGATCCTTCTTGGTAGATGGAAGTAAGTCATCGCCACTGACTAGAGGTGGTAGTGCCTTGGGCGGGTCATTTCATGTCTCTGAGTCTCTGTTTATCTCTAAAATGGGGACAATACTGCTTCCCTCAGGTTGCTGAGGGGACAAGAGGCCATGCTAGAAAGTCTAGACACCCTTTCGAGTGCTGGTTCTCCCCGCTGCCTATGTCTAGATCAGTGTGCACCCAGTGTGCACCCAGTGGGCACAAATTCACATTGCTGAATTGACTCAACTCCAAGGTCCTGAGCTTTTACAGTTTAACTTGCTTCTTGGAATTACCATGCCCACTCATGGAACTTAGACAAATTAAATTTCCTATATTAAAATGGTCTGAAAAGAAATGAATAACAAAGCCACTGCAATTCTGATTGCCTCACGAGTTTCTCTCCCAGTTGACATGGGACCAAACCAGAAAGGAACCAAACATGGTGACTGCCCCCTCCAGCTGGAAGCAGGTAATATCCTCCACGCACAGTTCCATCTCAAGCCCTCCCAAACCCAGACCACAAGAGGTGATTTCTTATAACCATTAGCATAATCACCCAGCTGCAGCACTATAGAGAAGCGATTAGATGAGCCTGTGATTTTTGCACAGTTATTCATCTCAAGTAAGTCACCTGAAGTTCATCTGCCATCAGGATTCATGGCTGCATTCTGTAATCGTAGGGAATTATTTTGCTAATAACAGAGGTACCTAGATCTAATTTAGTTTTAATGCCAGGAGGTGCCCTCCCAGAATAATCAGCGCCAAGGCCATTCCAATTTCCAGCTTGGTTACACGTTCTGGAGAGAAGATTCAATTCAAGGAGGCTGAAGTTACTTCTTTATCACCCAAAGTCATCTAGGGGCAAAACGGAATCCTACCTCTGTGTTGGCAGAAAAATTCAGGGAGAGGCCCAGTAGCAGGGAGCTGATGGGGGCAGGATTTGCTACTGCAAGACAACACTGATGGGTGAGGACCCGTCTGGGTGAGGACCACAAGGCGTTCTCAGGGAGAACTCTAATCTTCCTTCCAGTTCATCATCTCATCCATTCCTTTATTCTGCTTCTGGGGTCTCTCCCCGGCGAGACTTGTTATCCGAGTACAAATACTGATAACAAGCACTTAATGCAGTCCTGTTCTAGGCACTTTACACATATTAACTCACTACATCTCACAAGGCAGGTGGGTGTACCATTCTCCCCATTTTATAGATGGGAAAGCTGAGGTTAGGAAACTTGCCTCAAGTCACACGGCTAGTAAGGGGCGTAGCTAGGACGTGGGTCTTATAAACATCCCTTTGTCCGGAGGAGAACCTTAGACCATGAACTTCAAGTTCATATCCAAAGAAGAATCCTGAACCATCTGGGATTGTTCAACCCCTACTGTGTGCTCTCATTTACCCTTCACAACTATTCTGGGATGGGGGTGTTGTTAGCCCCACTTTATCTGAGGAGTTGGGACTCGGACCCTGAGATTCTGGTTCTGTACCTAGTGCAGCCTTGGCCAGAGCCGCGAAGTCTGTGTGGCCGTTTACACCAAGCTTTGGAAGCGGGCCGGGTATACTGGAGTTAAAGGAAGCACACGGAAACCTCAGCCACCCCACTCTGCTCTTCCCTTCCCGCTCTGGGGCAGCTCCTCTTGCCTATCCCCCACCCCTTGCCCCAGAAACCAAGCGTTCTTTGTTGTCATCCCATGTTACCAAACAAAACCTACTTTCAGATTCCTATTCATCCACTCATATGTTTATGCCATCAGCAGAGGGCTGCGGTGGTTTAGCAGAAGGGCCAGGAGGCCGACGTGGCTCGGCCACTCGGTTCCTCTCCAGGCCTCGGTCTCCCCCATCTGTTCCAGAGGAGGTAGGTTAGACCAGTGCTTTTGAAACTGCTGGAGCCACAGAACCACTTACCTGAAAAATTTCAGGGAAGCCCAACATTTACAGCAGATAAAAGTGGGCCAGTCCGGGCAGAACTCTGTTATGGGAAGGGGGAGTCTTCCCCCATTGGGCAACCTCTGGGCATCTGCCCGCTGCCCTAGCACTCCTCTGACACAGATGGAAAACCACTGGCCCGGAGAGCGTATATTGGCTCCTGGGGTTCTTAGAGCCAAGGAATCTGGGCTCTGCTGACGGCCAGTGATGCCCGAAGTGCAGTGTAGTCAACTAAATGCCCCCCTGAGACCTTCCCCCCAGACTCCATGCCCCACCTTGCTAGTGGTGTCAAGGGCCAGGTCTGAGAGTGGCCTGTCGGCAAGGCCAGGCTGTGGCTGACACCCTGCCTTTGTGGCAATGAGCTGTCCAGGAGTCTGGTCGCAGGGAAATTCAATCGGCTTCTCAGAGCAGGCTGTGGGGTCAGTTTGTCCTGGCACATTTCTGGTAGCCAGAAGGACAGGCTACTCCCTGTTTCTAAAAACATGTTTTTTTATCCCTCCTGCTCTCTGTCCTTCCTTCCAGAAATGCTCACTAGGCTCCAGCTTTCTGTTCTGGGCCTAAAATCTGCAGGGGAAATGAGAGGACATGAGCAGTGTCCTCTGGACAGACTTCACACACAGACGGTTGCATCTGGGGTGATCTCCCTCACCGGGGCTGAGAAGGCTTCCTGGAGGTGGTGATGACCAAGGGGTACCAGCGTGTGAGGAGGAGTTAGCCCAATTTAGGGAGGAGGCAGCATTCCAGGCTCCAAAGAGTGGGGAGGAACAGCACGGAGGCCTAGAGAAGCCAAGTGTTTGAGGTGCTATCAGTCACTTAGTCTGGCTAATATGTGGGGTAAGGGGGCAATGGCAGGTGGGATGACATATGTGCCCTTGAAGGACTGTCCACGGGCAGTGGACCTGACCCTGAGGGTCATGGAAGCCAGCAGCGGTTTTAAACAGGGGAAGTAGGGAGGCCAGACATGCGTTTTAGAAGCTCATCTGGCTGCACATAGTTGGGGGTGATGAAAAAGAGGCTTCCCTTGTCACCTTCCCAGCCCCTGTCCTCAACACTGTCCACTAAGCCCTACATCGCTGACACACAGCATATGGACAGAGGGACGAAAGGCTTTGAGCTGCCAGCCTTCCCACCCAAGCCTGGCCCCGGCCTGGAAGACGGTCCTTGACCACCTTTGTCCCCAGAACCACTGGTCAGGACCAGTCTGAAGCTTTGATTTCAGGGTCCCTAATGAGGGCCTGTATATGAACACAAACAGGCAGTAAATTAGCTTCCCACCCCCTTCCACCACCTTCTTTCCAAATCTCAGCTCTGACAAGTGCCTGCCCCAGCCTTGCAGCCCCTTTTGGCCCTGGATCACTGCCCAAGGCACCCCGTCACCATGCTGTGGGGTGGGGAGGGGGAGTTATATCCCAAACACAAGCTCTTTTGTTCCACCCCTCACTTCAACTCAGCTCTCAGCCCTGCATCTGCGTTGGTGGAGGTTTTCCTGGCACTCAGTGAGCCCCAGGTCAGCTGAGGGATGAGGCATGGTGTGGGCATTGAGGGGCTGGGGACAAGGGCTGGAGCATGGGCCATTTCAGGCTGCGGCTTTGCAGCCTGTCCCTCCCTTGCTCAAATTGCTTCCACGGCTCTGGTTTCCTCTAGGACAGTGGTTCTTAACAGGGGCAATTGTATCCCCCAGGGAACATTTTGCAATATCTGGAGACACTTTTGGTTGCCACAACTTGGGCTGGGGGAGGAGGGTAGGTATGCTACTGGTATCTGGTGGGGAGAGGCCAGGGATGCTGCTAAACATCCTCCAGTGCATGGGACGGTCTCCACATCAAAGAGTTACCCAGCTCCAAGTGTCAGGAGTGCCAAGACTGAGAAAACCTGCCTGAGGGTAAAGCCCCCTCACCCCAATGTCCTCATTTGCCTCCCCAGCCTTCCAGGCAGTCACCCCCATGCTTCGGGCTGGGACACTCATTCCCCCGCTGCACTCCACCTTCCTCCTGCTGTTTCCCCTGCTGGCACCATCCTCTGTGCTGCCCTCCACTTGCCTAAAGCTCATGTCTCTCCACCTGCTTCTTCTACCTGCTGGGACCCTCCCATGCTGCCCCAGAACAGGAGGCACAACCACCCCTATTTCACCTGCCACGGAACTGGCAAAAGGTGAAACTAAAGGGTCTCAGAGTAGGCACCCTCTTAGGCGGCCCGGCTTCCAGGCCATGGAGTTGGCACTTGGTCAAGGACCATCCACCCTGCTCTGCCCCCACTCCCTCCCCGGGAAAGAGACCAGGAGGGAAACCAAGGACAGACATGGGACAGCCCTCAGACGGCTCCTGAGTGAGGCCCTGACCTTGGCGACCTCAGGCTTCAGGAGGTCAGAGACCACCAACCCACCCCACCCCACCCCGACCTCAGTGGCCACTTTCTGGTTCCACCTGCTGCTGTGATTTTAGGCCCCATCCCCCCACTGCCACCTCTGATAGCTGCCGCTCCCCACTCTCAGTGCCTGACATGCCACCATTAGCAGAGGCAGGGGGAAGCCATTTATCTAAGATTTGCATTGAGGGACAGAGAGAAAGTGTGTGTCCTGGGCAGAGGACAGGCACCCTCAGCCATTGCACAGCACTGGATCCCTTGGGCTGCCTTTCCTGCAGCACCTGGTTCCAATGCAGTCTGTGGAACCACAGGGTCGGGGAGCGTGGGGCCCTCACAAGTGTGTGTGTAGAAACACACACACACACACGAACACACACGTAAGCAAGCTGGGATGTAGGTCATCCACTGGAGCGCCTTGGGCCTGGGATTGTAAGGATCGAGCCATCCAGACACTCGCTTCCAGATTGGACAGAAATGCACCCCTCCCTCCGCCTGCCTTTCTCTGCTGCCTGCCTGTGTCAATCTGACCCAAAGCCTCCCTGGGCTTCTGTTTGGTTTTCTCCAGAATCCCACTGGCTGAGGCTGCTCTGTGCAGGGTTTATCCTCTGTGTGTGTCAGTCCCTATGTGGGGTAACGTGAAGTCTACCAGGGATGGAGGAGTATGGCCCCACCTTGAAGGCGTCCAAGGCACAGCCCACGGGACGTCCTAGGACCACAGAGATGGCAATGACCTAGAGGGTGCAGTCAAGGAGAGAAGAGAGCTGCCTCAGCCCAGCAGGTCAGGGCTGGCTTCCTGGGTGAGGTGGCAGGACCTTGGCCTGGCAGCTGGTACCACCCCTAGGAAAGTGGGTGGTACTGGCACAGCTGAGAAGGCTCCAAACACTCACATCCTCCACCCTGCAGCTGGGGTCTCTACCAAGGTCACGTCTGGTAGAACCGTCATAGACCCATCTATAGAAAACCCCTGGATGGCCTTGCAGGCCCTTCAGACACAGGAAGCCCAGGATATTACTTCTTACTCCCACCTGGAATCTGCTTTTCCATTCGTGTCCCCTCTCAGTGTGGACATCGACATCCCCTGCCAAGCCACCCTGACCTCTTTCTTCACCCACCCCTCCTTGGCCTCCAAGTTTTCAGTTTGGCTCTTGGAGCAGCTCATAGCCTAGAGGTGGAGACAGGTGCCTGGGGAGTTCAAACAAGGTAGCCAGGGAAGACTTCCTGGAGGAGGTGACAGCTGAATTGAGGCTTCTGGATGAGCAGGAGTGATCAGGTTGGAGAAGGAACAGTGGGTAGAACTGAGATAGGGGAGTGTTTCTTCCAAGAGGGGAATGGCAAGTGCCAAAGTGAGAGAGGAGAGAGAGGATGACACCTTCAAGGCAGAGATTAATTCACGATGGGGGAGCAGAGAGAAAGAAAGGGGGTAGCTGGGGACAAGGGCACAGGCATCATCAGGGGTCAGATGACGGATCACCTGAGGAGGCCATGTCAGTGAGTTTAGACTTTATCCTGTTGCAGTGGGGTGTCCTGTGGGACTTTAAGATGCTTGTGAGCAGCCCCCTTCAGCTGCACATGGAGGATGAGTTTGGGGGACCATTGGAGATAAGGAGCCCGGGAGGGGGCAAGGAGCCCATGTGCGGCCTGCCCTGTGGTGAGGGCTGCGATGGAGAGAGAGTCAGGGCAGATCTCAGGACCACTTAGGAGACAGAATGGACCTTGAGTGGTTCTGGTTCCTCCTCTCTTGGGCCTGCATCTTCCCATCATGTAATGGGAGGTGGACAAGAGGACCTCGAAAAGCCCTCTACCTGGAGCCTTGTGAGGCGGCTAGTACTGTCCCCACACCTCTGACGAGGAGGCCTAGAGCCATGAGGCCCAGGCCCATGGGAGGGACTGACAACAGGGTGGGTGCTCCACACGAGCTGCATGGGGGACGTGCAATTTAGGGGTGAGCTTGCCAGAAGCCTGTGGAGAGGACCAGGGCTAAACGTCTTCGCTTTCTAAACAGCCGGGGGTCTCCTTCCCCCAGCATAAGCCCCTCTCTCTGGGGGACACCAGTTCTTCTCTCCTGAGCTTTCTCCTGGCTCTGCCTGGCCCAGCTCCTAGCCCAGGGTCGGCATTCCCACCCTCCCTGGGCTTTGCTTCCCAGCCTTCCTCTGCAGCCAGCTGCTTAGGCTTGGGAGCATAAATGATTCAGGCCCCTCCTCCACTGGCCTCATTCTTCTTCTTTATTGACTAGTCTTCCTGATTTAGCCTCTTCCCAGAGCCCCATGGGACAAGAAGGGGGGCTTCACCACTCATGCACCTGCCTAGCTGGGGAAGGTTAGAGGCCCAGGCACGGCTGGCCGGTGGGACTAAGTCTCTCCCGGGCTGTGAGTTGGGGGCCAGGATAGCCAGAGGGTAGCGCAGAGTGGTGGGCAGGAGCACAGGCGTCTGGGAGTCCTGGGTTTGAATCAGGAGTGCTCCCACTGGCTTGTGGCCTTGGACCCTTCTAAGTCTCAGTTGTTTTGTATGAGCAATGGGGTTGTTCCTTCTTCTGTGAAGGGTCAGTGGCTGTGTGTGGAGCATTTAGCTCAGTAAATGGGCTCTGCCTCTTTGGCCTCATTTCTGCATCCATGAAAGGACCTCATGTGGGGGTGTGGCTTCTCCTGTTCCTTCAGGCCCCTGAGGCCCCGCCAGCTGGTCCAGGCCAGAGCCCTAGAGTGAGCTGGAAGGAACGTGAATTTGGCATTCCTCCCTGACCCCAGGTCGTCCAGGCTGACATCATTACCTCAGTTTCACAGAGAGGGAAACTGAGTCTTGCCAAGAGCCTGAGACTTTGCCCAGGGCCTGTTGAATGAGCCGACTGGCAGAGCCAGGACGAGGTCCCAGGCCCTCACCCCTGAGAGGTGGGGCAGCCTGAACAGCACCCACCTCCCAGCATGCTGTCCAGGCAATCACGGCCTCAGAGAAGGGCCTAGTGGGCACTGGTTCAGAGCACGGCTCTGGAGTGGGACACACCTACATGACTCTCCACTTAGCCACTTCCTAGCTGTGTGACTTCGGGTGAGTCACTCACCCTCTCTGAACTTGCTTCCTCATCTCTAACGTGAGAATGACAACACTAGCCTCACAGGGTTGGTGGAAAGGGGGCGTGGGATGATGAATGCGGGGCACGTGGCTGGTCACATGCTATTATTTTATTATTTTCTATTTGTTACCAGCCGAGGCAAACCCACTTGATGACATCTTCAGTACCCACCTCCGCCACAGGAAGGGCCAGGGAGTGGTGACATCAGGCCTCCTGACAGCTTCCAGCCCAAAATAGCCCTCTCTTTAGACTGACCCTATCCCATTACAGCTGCTTCTGTGCTTGCTGTTTCCAGCTGAGCTGACATCGCCTTTAATTGCTGCCTCGTGCTCATCCCTTGAACTCCTCCAATAAACCCTCCTGGGGAGGTGGGATTTTTCCGGGGTAAATGGAGGGGCCTCCAGGTGGCAGCTCTGGCACAGCGATGGCTCTGTCCACTGGAGCAAGCTCGGCTAGAATCACCGACCTTGCTGTATGCTCTGGGCCATCACTTAATTCTCTGAGCCTCAGTTTCCTCATCTGGCAAACGGAGCTAAGAACAACCTACCAGGTTTGTTGTGAGGATTCAAGAAGACCACATACATAGAGGAACTTGCATGGTGTCTTGCCTGGAGTGGACGCTCAGTAAATAGTTCTCGTTATTATACCTGCCGCACTTGGAAGTTTACAAAATCACCTCCGTCTGCCCTGTCCTAAGGCCTCCAGCTGGGGCAGATGTCCCTGCTGGTTATCATCAGGAAGAAACAAGCTTCTACCCCCAGGACTTCCAAAACAACCAGCTATTTCTAGAGCACAGCTCTCTGCCCTATGAATCTCGGATTCCCCCCAACAGGTGTCCAGCAGCACGTGGTTTTATCCCACCACTGCTCTGGGGTCCCCAAGAAGATTGGGGAAGCAGGCAGGGCAGGCCCGAGTCTGCCCGTTTGTCAGACAAAGAAACTGAGGCTGAGCAAGGGGAAGGGAGGTCCAGACCACCTAGTGGTAGAGGGCGCTGGGATGAGGCTCAGGCCACAGGGAAGGGAAAGGGTGCCAGGTGCTGGGATCCGTCTAGAATCTTAGACGGTCAGAGCTGAAACATTCAGAGGCATGGAGGACAACCCCTTGACCCACAGCTAAGGAAACAAAAGCCCAAAGAAGGGGGAGGACGCCTGAGGGCACAGAGCAAGTTAATGGCAGGATCCAGCTGGTGCCATTCACTCATTCACTCGTTCATTCATTCCTGCATTCATTCATTGATCCTGTGAATGTGTACTGAGCAGCTTCTCAGGGCCAGGTGCTACGCAGGGCCCTGGGGATACAGTGGCAAACAAGGCACAGCCCCCACCTTGGAGGATCGCAGGAGCTTAAATGGGAGACAGGCCAGCAATCAGATGATTAAAACGCACCCTGGTTGGAGAGGCGCCAAGAGCTGCTGGCAGTGCACAGGTGGGAGGTGGCATCTACGAAGTGGAGGATGGCAGGACCCTGTGAGAACCGGAGGGAGAATGTCCTGGGGAGGGAGGTTTGCTCCCTTGTCTGGCCCTCCTTCAAGGCTCCCTTTCATCCCCTTCCTCGACAATCACGATCAGAAGACAGGAAGATGGTGCTTCTCGGAGCTGGACTCTTCACGCAACTCTGAGGGGCCCACGCCAGAGGGGAGCAGTCAGATCTTGTCTGACCCTTGCCCCAGTTTACGCATGGGAAACTGAGGCCCGTCCATGAAGGGCTCTGCTGGAGTTAGTGCCTGGTCTCTGAGCTTCCTTCTTCCCTTTGCCTTCCTGCCTCTGCGAGTCGGATAAAAGACCCCCCTGCTCCTGTGCTTGCCACACCTCCCTGTCCTGTCACTACCTTGCTCTCAGGGTCTCTCACCCGAGGACCACCCAGTGGGGCACTGCTTGGCTCTGTCCGCTAAGACACCCTGAATATGGCTCCCATCTCCAGGACATCAATCAGTGGCTGGGGATGTGGCCAAACTCCTTTCAGCCCCTGAGCACCTGGAGAGCAGAATCAGAGCAGAGCTCGGGATGTCCACCGGATGGAAGGGTTGCTCGTTTTGAATCAGGGAGGGGGGCCCAGAGCCCCACGCCCAGCTCCACCTCTCCCAACTCTGTCCCCAGCAAGGCTCCTGGGCCCCCAAGGAGCTCAGCTCGCCAACCCACACCCGAAAGCATCACCCTCACTGGAAGTGTGGGAGAACACTCCAGAGTTCTCCAGCTTCCGTGCCTTTGCACCTGCTCTTCTCTCTGCCTGGAATGCCTTTCCTCACCTCTCTGCCTCGGCCAATGGAATTCATCCGCTCAGTCATTCAACAAATATTTGTTGGTTGCTCACTACATGCCAGAGAACAGTGCTCTGGGGATAACAGCTGTCCGAGTGCTTAAAGATGGGTGGGGGACACCACACACACACACACACACACACATACACACACACACACACACACACACACACACACATATACATGTAGTGCAAATGGAAACATGGTCTGAGGAAGGCTTCTCTGAGATGGTGACTTTAAAGTTGAGTTTGGGAGGAAGAGGCAGAGTTAGCTTAGTGAAGAGAGGAAGAATGTTCCAGATGAAGGAAAGAGATTGTGCAAAGGCCCTGGGGTGATAGCTAGTTTTGATGAAGCTGAAGAAGGTAAGATCAGTATGGCTGGAGTCCAGAGGGCGAGCAGGTAAGGAAGGATGGGTCAGATGATGCAGAGAGGAAGAAGCAGCAGACCTTGGTGAGGAGACCGTGTGGGTACCAGGGAGAGGGAGTGTCCCAAGAAGATCCAGAAAAAGAGACTGCGAAATAGGTGGGAGAAAATCCAGAGAGTGGCCTATTGCAGAAGTCAGGTGAAGAAAGTATTTCACAAAAGAGTCATCTACTTCTTTAGTGGAGGAGTCACCTCCTCCAAGAAGCCTCCCTGGACTCCACATGAGGGCTTAGGGATTCCACAGTTCCTCAGTCTCCCTCCTCAGAGTGCTTACCTCTCTCCCAGACTAGCCTAGGAGTACCATAAAGGCAGAGGCAAAGTTTGACTTATCTCTCCTACCCCGAAATTTGGGTCCAGGGCCCAAAAGTAGTCGTATTTAAATGAATAAACGTAGAACCAGGACTCAGAGAACAAGTGACTCTGAGATGGTTTCCCTTTGCTGCCTTGGCCCAAGATAGCTCCTTCAACGCTGGATGTCTGAGGCAGGCTGAAGCCGGACCCCTCTCAGCTGGATCTGGGACCACTCCCAAGGAGAGCCTGCATTCCTGCCTGACGATTCTGGAGGCCAGCTCTGTTTCTTTGCTCCTTCCTCCCAGCTCCCAAGCACCTCACTGCCTGACCAGCTTCCAGAATATCTGTAAGAGGCTCCCACAGCAGGTAAAAAGACATGGGGCTGTCTATACTCGGGGCCCTTCAATCGGGACAAAGCAGCTGCATTCCCCAGGGCAGCAACCTAGCCCTGCCCAGAGCCTGCCAAAAGCCAACCCAGGGGACAGTAAGTAGGCTGGGCTGTGGCTTCCCGAGACACCACGAGGTTCCAGGTGGGGACATGGAGCCCCAGGATTTGGAACCTTGCTCAGCCATGGGTTGGTCCCACCGGACAAGAGTCTGTGTCCTACATGGGGCAGCATCCAGGCGTCCCTGTGCCAAGCTTTAGGGGAACACCCCCGGAGGCAGGCAAGCCTGTCGCAGGCCCAGACTGTCTGCCCCAGGAGCTCGTCACTCTGAACCCAGTCTTGTATCATTTATTTGTCTATCTCCCATTCAAGGCTGAGAGCTCCCCCAGGGCCTCTTCCTCTCAATCTCTCTCTCCCTGTATTTCTCTCTTTCCTCCCTTCATTCACTAAGCACAAACTATTTCTGAGGCTTGAGCTCTTTATTTCCACATTTCTGACCCTGAAACACAATTTGGCACGGGGTGGGGGCAGGGGTGTTACTCAGCTGCATCCACTGGCCACCCGACCACCCAGAGATGCCAGGTCCACAGGCTGGACCTCGCCAAGCTCCCCGAGGGTTGTGTCTCCAAACGTGGCAAAGCTCCCCTCTCCCTGGCAAGAACTGAGCTCCTGCAGGACGAAGAAAATTTGGCCTTGAATCTGTGCCCAGAGGGGCCAGGCCTGGCTCAGGGTGAGGGAGAGAGAAGAACTCAGTTTTCTTAACAGGGGTTGTGGTCCCAGGAGACCCTTGGCTCCCAAAAGGCTGATCCAAGCTGGGGTGAGGCCACTTCCCTATTGGACCTTCCCTCCAAGGCCAAAAGGGCCTTCTCCCTATTGAGCCTGAAAACCTGCTGCCCCCCACACCATGCCTCAGTCCATCAGCCACAATCCTGCGCCCCAGCTCTCTTCCTTTGCTCTGCCCTGAGGTAGTCAGCATGCCCCCACCTCAGGGGGCAGCAGCCCGGCCGGCCGGGCTGAGCAATCAGAGTCTTAGTTACCTGCACCCCTGGAGCCCCAAGCCGCCAGAAACTGCCACAGGCGAGCCATTCTGAGTCTTAGAAGTCCTTTTTTCGGGCTCTCAGCAAGGGCTCTGTCCCAAGCAACTTTTCCCCAACACTGCCAGGGTTTCCAGTCGCAGCCCCTCGGGCCCTGCAAAGCGGGGAGCTTTTCAGCCTGGCTTTAATTACAGGGAACGTTCTTGTTGCCGGCCCTTCTATATTTATCTTCAGGATCTCACTAATTAAATTCCCCACACACCGGGCAGGCGTGGGGACAGTCCGTGAGGCAGAGGGGCCGGGGGCTCCAAACTTCCTTCCTTTCCATCTTGGTCAAGAGCAAAACAGAAGCAGCCGATACTCACCCCCAACCCCACTTCCCGGCAACCCCCTGCCCCACCAACCCTGTGGACGTCCAGAGTCCAAGCAGCTTCCCAGGGCTCCACGCGTTCCCCCGCGGCCCTGTGCCCCCTAACCCAGGATCCCGAGACCAGACAGTGTCCAGCTGCCTGATCACCACCACCCACCCTCCACTTCCACCTCAGATTCCTGCAGCAAGCAGAGAAAAGTCTGCGTGAGCAGCCCCGAGCGGTGGCCGGATCCCCAACTCTGCCACTTCACGAGCGCCCTCCTTACCGTAAGAGTCGCCTTGGTCCAGGAGGGAGTCGGGCTCCATGGCGTATGGGCCCCCAGCCCCTGGCCCCACCTGATTTATGAACCGAGGCTGTCTCCATGAGCGTCTGGCTTTCTCCTTTTGTATTCCATCTGGCGGCTTTTCCAACTAGATGACTGGGTACTCCTGCAAGCAGGCCCCTTTCCAGCCCTTGCCTTCATACAGTACATTTAAAGTAGCAGTAACCTCTTTTTCCTCCCCCTGCAGCCTGGCTGGAAACATTAGAAGGGACCGAGGCAGTGAGATGTCTAAAATAGGAAGACGCTGGGGACGATTGGCCTGGCTGCCCGCGACGCTGGCTGCGGGGATCTGGCCCAGCTGTGCAGATGGAAAAGCTAAGAGGTGAGGCTGAGCTGAAGCTTAGCATCTGGAAGCTGGCTCTGGGGCGCCGAGGGTCTGTGGGGACGAAGGAAGCCACCCCACCATGGGAGGGGATGAGGGTCTGCTCCATATGCAACCCAGCACCCAAACCTCAGGGGTTTCTCCCAGGCCCTGCTGGAACCTCCCACTCAAATCTGTTCTACAGACATTTCCTGCAGTGTGGGGGATGCAGAAATTGACTCATCCATCCATTCAGTTAGTCACTAAAAATTTTTTTGAGCATCTTCTCCGTGCCAGACACCGTGCCAGGTGCTCAGTTTGCAGCAGGGAGCCAGCTAGTCTCGCCGCGTGGAGTTCACAGGTACAGGTTATTGCAATGCAGTGTGTGGGGTGAGTGCTGTGAGAGCACAGAGAAGGGGTGCTCCATCTGGTTGGAGGAGGTGGTCAGGGAAGGCTTCTTGGAGGAATGGGCACCTAAGCTGGACCCTAGAGGCTGAGTAGAAGTTAGCCAGGTAACGAAAGAGGAAGTGGCGGGCGGGGGTTGGGGGAATGTGTCAGATCAAGGGAGTGACCTATGCAAAAGCCCCAGACTGAGGGGGTACACGGGGTATTTAGTGCCTCCAGATGAGTTCCGGGTGGTTGGAAGGGTGGTTGAGAGGGAGATGGCGCAGAGAGATGGAACGAGGGAGGGGAGCAGGAGAGCATCAAGCAGGGCCTCACAGACATGTTCTCGGGCCTGAGCCTAAGGATCATCCACAAGTCCTTTAAAAAGCCCTCTCTGGCTACTGGGACAGCAGGGACAGCTGTAATACTGGGTACCACCCATTGTATAGTCACCAGAGCTGGGCATTGCTCTGAGCATGTACCCACAGTGTCTCATGCACTCCCAGTGATTCCCCTAGCGGAAACTCTGGCCGTCCTATTTTACAGATGAGGACAATACCGCTTAGAGAGGTGAAGTGGCATGTCTGAGGCTTGTGAGCGGCCTGCAGGGCAGGCCTGGACCCCAGAGAAGTCACAGTCTTGATGCCAATAGATGGTAGGGGGACTGAGAGGGAGGGGGGAAAGACAAAGATGCGTTAGATGCAGATTATAGAACAGGGCCTTATGCTTGGGGGAGAAGGAGTACATCATTTGGGCCCAATCAGGGAAGGCTGCCTGGATGAGGAGGCATGTGAACTGAGCAGAGAAGAGCAGAATTTGGATTGGCTGACAGGGGAAGGTGAGGGCATCCCAGGCAGAAGAAATGATACAAGCAAAGCACAGAGGCAGGAAGGTAGTACTTAATGGGGAATGACGAGTGACAGAGAATGTCAGGAGAGATGAGCTGGCTGGGGCTGGGGCTGGAGCAAGAAGGACCTGAATGACAGCCTGGGGTGTGGGCTTGGTTCAAGGGTGACATGCAGCCCCAGGAAGCATTTGTTGCAGAGAATGGCCTCTTTTCCGGTGGTGTGTGGTTATTCCTGCAGGCGGCCGGTTTCCAGTCCTCTCCTGAATGCTCTGTGATTAAAGCAGGAGGGACCTTCCTGCCTCACAGCATTGCTAGGATGGTAGATGCTGAGCCGTGGTGACCAGCCTTTTGGAGACATGGCCTTGGTGCTGAGCCAGAAGCGCCATCAAGAAGAGGGAGATGGGAGACAGGGAGACTAGCCAGGAGGCCGGCAGGAGGGCCTGAGCCAGGGGTGGCAGGGAGGGAAAAACCTACCTGGACCCCTCCCAGTCAACCATGACCACCCAGCTGCTCCCAGAGCAGCCACTGACTGCTGATGTGGTTGACCCAGCCTTGGGAAAGCTCTTCCTGTCACCCTTTACCCCTTCCCACCCCTCAGATGACAGAGGTGCCAGCTCTCATCCTCCCACTGACTTAATTACAGGGAAGGCCAGGCCCTACCCAGACAGCTGCAAGCACCAGGTTCTCTGGTGTCCTGCTCAGTGTGGGGGGGTGGGGGGAGGGGGGAGAGTGAGGTTGGGGAGGGGTCTGGGAGTTGGGGTTTGGCCCAGCTCTTTAGAACCACAGGGCTTCTAGGGACTCTGGGGCCCGTGGGCACATATGCACCTGTAATCTCTTTCTAGATATAGTGCAATGGGTTTGAAATCAACCACCTGAGTTCATTTCTAGGCTCCCTTCTTGGGAGTCTCCTTGGTAGAATGGGGCTACTCAGAGCCCTTCCTCACAGGCTGGGTGTGTGGATTCCATGGGATAAGGTGCATCAAAGCCTCAGGGCAGGACAGGACTGGGCAGGTGTGTCTTAAGCACTCAGGAAAGTGTAATACTCACCCTTACCCAAACTTTTATCATCCTGACAGCCTATAAAGAAATAATGGGGGTGGGAGAGAATATGGTCCCATTTTATAGATGGTGAGGATGCACTTGTCAGCAGGCTGTGCCCTCAGAACTGGCTGAGAGCAGAACCGGCTTGGTGGGAGGGGGACCTGGGCCCCGGTTCTGGCTGCGCCTCCAGGCAGTAGTGTGAGCCACAGCCAGGTGTTTTCCTCCCTAGGCCTCACTTTCTCACAGGTCAAGGTCAGGGGAGCATTAGTTACCAGCCTCCCAATGCATTCCCCTCTTTTTATGAATTTGACGTGTTTAAGTGCAACCAGAGCTCTGGGTTCCACACATTTATTTATGGTACATCTGTCTTGAACATTGGGCTCTGCTTCTTTGCCCGGGGACATGACAGTGCAAGCAAACCTGCCCCCCACTCTTCAGTGGTCACACACCATTCTGCCCGATTTGAGTCAGTGCCCTAAGGATGGGCACCTAGGTTGTTGCCAGTCATTCAGGGTGACAAACAACACTGCAGCGAACATCTCACACGTACTTTGTGCACATCTGTCTCGTGACCTCTAGGATGAAATTCCTGGGTCAAAATGGGCCAGCGTTTGCGCATTCCTGGCACGGCAGCAAGGGGCGTTCAAGCTCCATGTGGTTCTTTGACTCAGTTCACCAACAGCAATGGAGAGCTGATTCTGTACCCAGCCCTGTGCCAGGGGCTTAGGTGACAGTGCCCCTACTCTTGTGTCATTTGCTTCCTAGTGGGGGAGGCACACACACCTTTAGACAGAGCAGAGAATTAAAGCCGAGCCATATGACAGGACATGACAGAACACTGCTTGCAGTCAGGGGGCCAGGAAAGGCCTGTCCGAGGGATGACATTGGAGCAGTGACCTGACCAGCAACTTTGAGGAAGAACAACCAGAAAAATGGGGCAGAGCAGGAAGTTCAGAACGACGACCAGCATGGTTGGGGCTAGAAAATGGTCTGAGAGAAGAGAAAGGCCACAGAGGCTACTTCACAGAGGGCCTGTGGGCCCCAGGAGTGATGTGAAAAGCTGCTGTTTGCAAAGTGGTCCATGAAGGAGCCAGAGTACACTTGGGGAAGCCAAATATGACACTGCAGCCATCTTTGAGGTGACAGATGCTAGGACCCCACCAGGGTGTTGCTGGAGGGATGGAGAAAAGCAGACGGATCCAGGATACATGTGAGGCCCTCAGGTGTGGCTGAACCATCAGCAGAGGAGGAAGGGAGAAGAGGATGGGGCTGCAGGGGAACTCTGAGGCTTTTGGGCTAAGCGCCTGGATTGGATTACAGAGCAGGGGGATGGGGGCGCTCAGGAGAAGGGGATTTGAGGGTGGGGGTCTCAGGCTCTGTTGTGGGACATTTAGACAGACATGTGAAGATGTCAGGGGTCAGGGGGCCTCTCCCAGCTGTAGGACTTGAGCTCAGCAGAGCAGTGGGCCTGGTGGGTCCAGATCTGGGAGCGGAAGCTCCAGGCACAGCCCAGTGTGCCTGTTCCAGAAGCAGCAGGAATCTCCTGGTTCCAGGCTTGACCTGCCATTCTGTGTAAAAAAAAAAAAAAAAGGGGGAGCTAAGTAGTCGCTGATGGCAGCTGGCCCTAAGTCCAGCTACATGGAGGAATGTCAGCAGGAGGGAGGGGCGGGGAGAAGAGCCCCCAGCTACGCAAAGGGGAGACACGGACACCCATGATCAGCATATTCATCGCCTTCCCTGCTGGGGAAGAGGAAACCAGCAGGCTGGCATGGAGAGGACGCTGTGTCTGCCCCACTCGCTCTCTCTGCCTCTGCAATGCCCTGGGCTGGGCCAAGCCTGGGCGCCGGACGCATAAAGAAAGAATGGACCCAGGGATCTGCAAGAGGGTACGTGCAGGGTAAAGCCAGGCTGGAGGAGAGCCATCTGCTTCGCAGGATCAGAAAGCCTTTGTGGAGGAGGGGCCCGCCACACGGGGTGGTGAGGGATGAGGAGGAGTTAGACAGGCAGACAAGAGGGGATCAGACAGGCAACGCTACTGTATGTACCAGGGCCTGGAGACATCCGTCATCCAGGGCTGTGTGAGCTTTCAAGTTATTTCCTGCCCTAGATTCTGATTTTCCTAGCTAAATCCTGCTACCCAAAGCCAAACAGAGTCCCCAGGGGGGCGGGCACAGTGTCACGCTCCTCCCGGGCCTCCAAGCACGACCCCAGGCTGGAGCACTCCCAGCCTGACCCGCACAGCTCCTCCACGGAGCACAGACCCATGTGGTCCTGAGTCTGCTCCCGAGCATCCTGGCGGGGGTTACTCAGGGGGAGACGGGGAAGCCTGTCTGGGTCCCACCCCCAGCTCCCATCCGCCAGCAGAGTGACCCTCGGCAAATGATTTCACTCCCCAGTGCCTCAGTTTTCTCACCTGTAATCAGAGGATAAGGATAGTCCCTGAATGGCAGATAGGAGAATTAATGGGTTAGTATAAGTAGAACAGGGCCAGAGGAAGCACTCAGAATCTCAAATCTAGAGCATGGCATTCAAGGCCCTGCATGCTCCCATCTTCTTCCCTCTCTCATCTCCTTACTGTGTCTCCTTCTCTGTCCCCTCTTTTCTCTCTCCTTCTCCCTGCCTCCCTCCTGCCCCCCTCTCCCTTTACTCTCCCCCTTCCTTCCCCCACCCCTTCCTCGCCAACCCTGCTGTTTTTGTTTTCGATTGCATTGCCCCACACTCTCTCACCCCAGAGCCTGGCCACTTCCTCTGCCTGGAGTGAGATTTCCTAGAGCCTCCCTCCCCCTTCTCTAGGTTCTGGTCTCTGGCCAAATGCCACCTCCCTGATCCCCCTCTCTAAGATACCATGTCCCTTCTCCTGCCCTCCCCTCCTCCCCTCAGCCTTACTTTTCTTCCTGGGCACTTAGGATCTCACCTGACATTAAGTTGCATATTTATCTGCCTATCCTTTGTTAGCCCCTCCCTGTTTTCATGAAAGCTCCATGCTGTGCCCCTAGCACTTAGGACAGGGCCCGCTAGAGTGGACCCAATAAACATGTGTCGGATGAAATATCGGTGGAAGGACTGAGCCTTAGCTGTCACTGTTGCTTTCCCCCACTGCCTCCTGCCTTGATTTCTGAATGTACAATCCATGAGCTCTCACGGGGTACCTGGGCACCTCACATGGAGGTGCTTCTGTCTCTGTATCTCTCCCTGAATCTTAATGCTTATCTGGTTGGACTAGGTCCTCTCTTCTCATTCAGGGCTGGGATCTGAGGAGGGGGACCAGAGGGTCTCTACTTGCATGGTTTATTGGGGGGGGTGCGGGGAGGTAATTGTGAGCCCGGCATTCTCTATGCACCTCACTCACCAACTTCTCTGCGTCCCATTTCACAGAGGAGAAAACTGAGAGGCTACACCGAGTCCCTGAGAGATGGCAGAGCCAGAGGTTGCAGCCATGTCTGCCTGACCTAGGGGCGCCACTAGCACCACGGAGTACCCAGCAGTGCGCCGAAGAGGAAAGGAGCGTGTCTGGGTTGGGGTGGCAGGGAGACACAGAGGTAGGGCAGGATGGTGGAGAAGGATCGTCCTGGCCAGCCTTCAGCCTGCCTCTCATTCCCCCCACTCCTGGCCCCCCATGGCCTCAATTTACATCCTGGGCCCCTCCAAACAATGGCCTTTTGCCGTCCCAGTGTTTCAGGGCAGGGTGGGTTCTGCTTTCTTGGCTCGTTCAAAGGGCTTGAAACTGAGGGTTGGCATCTTTGAACAAGTGCTGAGCCAGCTGGCAGGGGACAAGGGCACGGCACAGGCTGGCCCTGTCGTCGGCTCCAGGGAGCAGGGGGGCTGGTCTCCTGACGGACTGCAGCTCCCTGCCTGCACGGGCACCCCGGGGAGTTCTCCTTCGCTCTCAGGGAAGAGACCCCGTCTCAGAGAAGGACAGTGCTCCCCGGCATCACACAGCCAGGAAGTGGCAGGAGCAAGGTGCACATTCGGGGGCGGGGTGAGAAATCTGAGTCCTTCGTGGCACCTTCGGGAAGGTCAAGGGACTGGACCCAGTGGTGACGATGATCCTGCAGCAGACCCCTCCTCACGCCCCGCACAAGCGTCAGGCTGGATTATCATTAAAGAGCCTCAGACCTTTCTGGGAAGAAGGAGAGCTCTCATAAATGCTGGAATGAGGGGATTTTCAGGCTGTGGGAAGGGGGACGGTAGTCTGGGGGTCCTGCAAGTTCCTATAATCATCTACTTCCTGATGAACAACGGGAGCTCATGGAGAGGTGTCCTGGCTGCTGGTCCCGGGGCCCTGCCTTGGTTCCAGGAAGTCCTGGAGACATCGGCACACCCTGCATTCCAGCAGCAGGGCGAGACCAGGCTGGCATGCCTGAGGGGGAGCCCACCTCTTCCCTGAGCCCCCAGAGCGCAGCCTTGGTGGTGCCCAAGTGCCTGGTCACCACCCTGAGAGAACCTGGGGCTTCCCGAGGGACCCAGCGGAGTCCCTCTGGCTCCGGGTAAAGTCCCTTCTCAGTGGAGTCACACCACGTCCTCCCGTCGCTGCTCTGCCCTGGTCCCAGCTTGTTCTGCGTGGTCACACAGAGCGGTTCTGCCCTGGGGATGCCCCTGAGATCATCAGCTCTCTGCACTCCACCTGACCCCGCCCTCCCCCTGCCCTGCCTCCTGGCTCCTCTCCACATTTTGTGGTGAATCAGGAAAAAACTCAAGAAGCCTGGAAGCATTTTACCGACAAGGCCACGCCGGCCGTCCATGCAATTCAGCAAACGTTAGCCAGAAACTGTGCCAAGTGCTGGAGACACACAGAAATGAGTCAGACTCCCTGCCCACAGGGGATGGGAAGGCGGGAGGGACACTCAGCATCAGGTGGGGGTCAGCAGAGCGAGTGTGTCCTCCAGGTCACGGGAGGGGGCGGGGGTTGGAAGGGACCTTTCAGGATGACTAGTTTTCCAGCCGGTAGACAAAGGGAGACGCAGAGAGCGGGCATGTAGGGCGAATAGACTTGAGAGAGCAAAGGCCAAGCAGTGGGGCCACGTAGCTTGATGATTTACTTGGATGAAATAGACTATCTATCAGGCATCAACAAACTTTTTCTCTAAAGGGCTAGATAGTAAATATTTGAGGCTTGGTGGGCCACACAGCCTCTGTTATAACTACTTAACCCGGCCCCCGTAGCTCCAAAGCAGCCACAGACAACACATAAATGAATGAGCGTGGCCATGTGCCAAGACGACTTCATTTGTTCACCTGAAATTTGAATTTCACAAGATTTCTTGTGTCATGAGATAGCGTTCTTCTCTAGATGATTTCCCAGCCATTAAAAAAAAATGTCAAAAGCATCCTTAGCTTACAGGTTGTGCAAAAACAGGCAGATAGCTGCCTTTGCTATTATGTGCTTGGGAGGTCAGGTAGAAGGGAGACTTGAGGGCCGGAGTGATGCTTCAGGGTTGGGTTGGTCAGAGATGGGTTACAGTTCTCACACCCACTACCCTGGGCAATGAACTCACCATGAACCCATCAACCCACCGTCCTCCCAACCCAACTGCCCTCGAACCACTGTCTACCACAAAGAAGCCAGAAAAAATGTGGGTTTCGATCAGGTGCCAAAACATACACAAGGACAATTTCTTTTAAAATGTGTGTCCAATTGCACAGGAGTGAAAGCTTGCCGTGAAAAGAGAAATTGATGCACTAAGGAGGAACTTTTCCTCCCAGTCCCAGCAGTGACCGTGCTCAGGAGGCGGTGTGTGAGTCCGACCCCTCTCTCATGCATGTTGACATGTATGTGTGGACACACACACGCACACGCACACGCACAATGTGTTGATTCACACCACACATGCTCACTCCATGTGAAGGTTCTGTGATGTGCTTTTGTCACGTAGCAACTCAACCCTGAATCTTACCATCTTAGCTCTTTGGTGTCTGTCCTGGCCACCAAGCTCTGTATGGTGAGCCATGCTGCCGTTCACCCCGTGGTCCTCTGCTGAAGGGCATCCAGGCTGGTCTCTGTTTTACATGATGGCCAGTCGGGATCTGGGTCCTAAGCATCTCAGGTGCTCCTAAATGACTCTGAGGCTCAGGTGTCTCCAGGTAGACAGACCTGCCTCCTCCTGCAGACAGAGCTGGGCCTAGAATAACACCTGCCCAGTCAACACCTTGGTCCATTTCTTCATCCACTTATCCAACCCCTCGACCCACCCGTCCACCTGTTCATCCATCCCCCATCCCTCCCTCCCACCTTCCCTCCACTCGTCCATCTATCTCTTCCATATTTGTTGAGCACTGATCGTGGCTAGAGTACTCTGGTGTTGGAGGTGAATTCAATTTTATTCCTGCCTTTTTCATCTTCTCCGTCTGGTGAAGGAGGTTCTCTAGGTGTCAGATACTGAGAATACAGCAAGAAACACAAGAGAAAAAAAACCATGCCCTCCCAGATCTACATTCTAGTGGAGGAGACAGATGATAAACAAATACGATATGTCGAGAGGTAAGAAGGGCTAAGAGGGAAGATTAGTCCAGAAAGTACTGGGAGGTGGGTCGTGTGTAGATTGATCAGGGGAGGCCTCTCTGGACAGAGATCAGACAGCAGTGGAGTCGGGGGGATGTGCAGATATGGGGGATGGGAGCATCAAAGGCAGAGGGAAGAGCCAGTGCAAAGACTCTGAGACAGGACATTCAGGGGCCAGCTGAGGAGGCCAACACTGGGGTGCTGGGGGAGAAGGTCAGCTCCAGAGGGTCTTGCAGGCAGCAAGGGCTTAGCTGTTACCCCCTGTGAGGAGGAGCCTGTGGAAGGTCTGGGGCTGAGGTCAGGCATGGCCTGAATTACAGGCTGGATGCTAGGTTAGGAAGAGACTGAGGGGCCCCGTGCCGAAGTGGGGAGACAGGTCAGGAGTTCACCGAACTTGACTCAACAAGAGCTCTTGGACCAGGTGGTTAGGTGAGCTGGTAAGGAAGGATGGGATGCTGGCGTATTTTGCAGGTAATAATGGGCTTTCCTGAGAGATTGGATGTGGAGTCATAGGATTTTGGCTTCATGGACCTGAAGAATAGCAACTCTAGAAAAGGAGTTGGTTAGAGGAAGGGAATCTGAATGAGAGCTTGACCTGGACTCGTTAAGTTAGAGGTGAGCATAAGCCATCAAGGGGAGAGGCGAGGAGCCGGTTATAGGGTAGAGCCTGCAGTCGGGGAACAGGTACAGGCTGCAGATAGAAACATGGCTGCTGTCAGCATACAGTGGGGATTTAAAGTCACATGCCTGTATGCCAGCACCGAGGGAGAGAGTACATGGAGGGGAGAGGAGGTTCCGAGTTCAGTCCCCGGGCATGCCAATATTCAAGGGCAGGGAGATGAGGAAGGACCTGTCAAGAGAACTGAGAAGGAGCAGCCAGCGAGCAGAAGGAGAAGGAGGACTCAGGGTAGGGCACTGAGAGCCAAGGGGAGAAGGGATTTTGGCAAGGAGGGTGGGTGAGGTGGGTCAACCAGCAGTGTCAGGTGACTCTGAGCAGCTGAGTGAGCTGGGGACTCCACATTGACCGCCAGGTTTGGAAACACAGTGTGAGCTGGGCTGAGATGTGGAAAGCCTTAGGGGACCGTTGGAGCCCCGAGGAAGGGACCAAAGAGGGCTTCCTGGAGGAAGGGATGTCCAAGCAGGAACCCGAAAGAGGCAAACATGGGTGCCAGGCAGAAAGGGATGTGTAGGCTGAGGGGTCAGCTCAAAGGCCAGGAGCAGAGGGCAGTCACGTCTCGTTTGGGGAACTGAAAGTGGATAAGTCGGGCTGTAATAGGAGGTGCAGGGTGCGGGAGGTATGAGGGGCAGATGTGGAGGGGGTGTCATCCTCACAGGACCCTGGAGAGGTCAGCCGAGCAGATGGCGGAGTCTTTGATTAGAGACCAGGCTTTGGTGATGGGTGAGTGGGTGGGAGAGGGAGGAAGGCACAGTGTCTTGGGGGGTTGGGAACCAGGGGGTTGGGGAAGAATGATGAATTCAGATGAGTTTATGGTGCTGAGGATGTTCCGGGGAGATGTCCAACATCAGTGGGACATTGAGATCTGGGAGGTGACTGCATGTGTGGGGAGGATGGCGAGCAGAGCCTGCTGGAGCTGAGCCACACACGCACCTCTCCCGTGGTGCTGCTTGAGGTCAGCCTGTGTCCAGCCACCTGCTGTGTGCTAAGGAGGGGCCCCGGCAGCTGCCAGCCATTGCCATTTGTGTCCTCGGCAGCAGAAGCCCAGTCGTTTCTCTTGGAAGAGCTGTTAAAATTGTACCCTGTCCCTCCCATATTAGTCCCATCCATGCTTGCAAAGTATTTTTTGCCATGCCCCTGGGGCACCTCAAAAGGAAGGGCCCCCATGATGCAAAGCATGCTCATGTTCACAGAACAGTGGTTCATGGAGCACCTACTAGGTGTCTCATGATCCCACCCTGGGAGCAGTGACAACCCAGGCAGACAGGCCTCTGCCCTCAAGGACCTGCTGTCCAATGGGGGAGTAAAGCAATGAATATATAATTTGAATCAAGTGTGGTATTAGGAGAGGGAAGCCTGTGGAAGACCATGGGGATCAGAGGGGCTTCTAGGGGGAGGCTATATTTAAACTATAGGTCTGAAGGATGAGTCAGATGTTAGCCAAGAAGAAAAGGGGATGGACAACTGTTGGAGTGAACGGGAACAGCATGTGGAAGGCTCAGAGGAAAAGAGGGCATGACGGATGGGAGGGCATGAAAGATTTCAGCATGATGGAGCATGCACTGGGGTGCCAGGAGGGGGCGCTGTGTTGGAGGAGGTGGTCGCTGGTTGTTGGTGATGAAGCATCGCAGGAGTCGGGCTCCTCAGGGTGAAGGGGAACCATGGAGTGAGTTGCTCAGATTTGCATGTGTGAGAATCCAGAGCCAGAAACACCCAATCTCAGCCCAGAGGGACCCGGGGATTGTCTTATCCAAGGTAGGATCCCCTCCGCCCTCTTGTGGCTCCCTTGACAGATGAGGTGGGTCAACGCGACTTGCACTTCTCCAGGGATCCAGCACTCGCTACCTCTGGAGACAGGTCCCAACAACAATTTAACAAGCCCTGTGAGGGCCCCGCAGGCATGCTCTGGGAATCCAGTCTTGTCACCGGGAGGCACCAGGGCATTTAATTCAGGGCAGGGAAGTGGGTTGGGTGGCACCACGGCTTGGGTAATGGCCTGGAAGCTGGCGCTGTAATGCTCCGGATGCTCTGGAGCCACCTACGGGGGCGACTGAATTGTTGCGTGCGAGAGATCCGGATGCCACCTGGTAAGACTGTGGGCGGGATGCTGAAGAAATAAATCTGTTCATGAAGATGCGCCGCCCCCTCCCCACCACGACGGCGCCCCACTCCCTCCCATTTCACCCCCAACTTCCCCCACCTGCCCTCCGAGCTGGGAGCAGCTAGGCTAGCTCCGCAGCGCCACCGTGTGGATAAGACGGGTCACGACAGCAGGAATGGTCACTAAACTCGAGGTGCTAAACTCTGGAGAGGGAATGAACTCACCTCATAAACGCCTTTCCAGACTGCAGGGCTCACCAGGGTCTATTCTAATTACATTTTTTGAATTTTATTTCTTCAAAATACAAATATATTTGCGGCCTTCTGTGATTTGTAATTATTTAAGTAATACATGACGCTGAAAAAATTACTCAAACTTAGGCAAAATGTAGTTTCTCCCAGCATTCACCTTCCCCCACTCCCACAAACAAGCACTGATTGCGTTTGGCAAATAGGCTTCCAGATTCTTTTCTACAGAAAAAATATGTATAAATTTCTGATTGTCCCACCCATAGCCTGTTTTTTCTTTTTTATGTATATATACATATATATGCAAATGAGATCATATTATATGTGACTAGTCTTCTGCCAATAGCTTTTTTTTGTTTTGTTTTTATGAGCTATGGAGTAGAGATAAAAGAATATTCTGTTAATATATGTAAAGTATATAAATCAGGTCAAAGTGAATATTGTGTGCCTACCACAGTTTAAGAACATTTTTATTACTTTTGTAATTTCTTTAAGGATTTACTTTTTGGGGGTAAAAAATATATTTTCTCTCCTTTCTCACCTTACTCTCAATGGATCTGGTATTTTTTTTTTTATTAATCCATGTCATCTCTTTATTAGCTTGTTAGTTTTCCATTCTTTTAGTTCTTACCCGAGAGATTTTAATAGGTATCCTTGACTTACTAAAGTCTAATATAAATTAGTGCTCTTACCACTGAAGGGAAAATGCAGGAACCTTAGGCTACTTAAAACTCCATTAACCCCTTCCTGACTTATATGCTATTGTCATCTGGTACCATCTGGTATTTTCATCCTTTATATATTTCAAACTCCACAAGAGGATATTATTGTTGCTTTAGACAGACAATATTTCTTTAGATTAACCACATATTTTCTCTCCTCATCAGTCTTCATTTCTTCCTGTGTCTCCAAGTGTCCATCTGGAACCCATTTTCTCCTGCTCCCAAATCATCCTTTACTAATTCCTTTGTTGGAGGTAAGCTAGTGACAAATCATTAGTTTTTATCTGTCCATAGTATCTGTTTAGTCTTCATTTTTGAAGGATATTTTTTGCTAGGTATGTAATTTCAGGCTGGCAAGAAAAGGCAAGAAAGGAGAGAAAAGTAATAGGGAATAAATGGAACAAATAGAAAGCAAACAGTAAGATGGGAGACCTAACGCTAAATATATAGCAATTATATTAAATGTAAGCAGATTAAGTACTCCAATTGAAAGACAAACAATAGCACATGATTTTTTTTCACACATACGCTGCTTACAAGAGAGATATACAATAACACATTAGGAAAGTAAAAAAAATGGAAAAAGTTATGCCATGCAGATACTAACCAAAAGTAAACTGGTGTAGCTACATTAATGTCAACAAAAGTAGAGTTAAGAGAAAAAAAAAAGCAATGTTAAAGCTAAACAGGGCTATTCACAGTAAAAAAAGAAAATGTTCAATTTATCGAGAAGATATGATGATTTTAAATATGCATGCAACTAATAATGTGGTGTTAAAATACATAAAGCACAAGAGAACTAAAGAGAGAAATAGATACATCCAGTCCCTCTTTCAGTAACTGATGCCACAAGCAAGTAAAAAATTAGTAAAACCTTTGAATATCTCCAGGAACACAACAGAGGTGATGTTTTGCATTCTTTTTATGGCATCCTTATAGATTTTTGTCTTGTTTCTGACAGCTTAAATAAGGTTGTGTCTGCTAGACTGCCTCACCGTGAAATTACTTTTTCCATTTGTAATTAATAAATATTTTGTGGGGCAGTTACTTTGAATTTTGTAAGTATCCAACTCTATCAATCTCTCGATTTATTCATATCAGTGTAGCCTTGTATGTTCCTGTTTCATTTAGTGGGTTAAAGCAATATCCCATATGATCATTATCAGTTAGTTATTATTCATTTGGATACTAGATTTTTCCAGATTTGGCCAACAGGTACTTCTTTTAACATGTCTTTTTATTCTTTACACACTTTCTCACTCTTTGGCACAACATGACTTTGTAAGCTCATCTTTTATTTCCATGACCTAGAATCAGTCATTTTCCTAAAGAGTCTTGATTCTTCTTAATGGAGAATATTTAGAAACAAAGAACTGGGCAGTAGGTGTTCCCAAGGCTCTTGGAATGTCACTGCTCTGAGCTCAGGGGACACAGCTAGGAATATATGAGTGTTTATATAAGTATGTACACACATACATACACATACATTTGCAGCTACATTTATTTCTACATCTGTGTGTACACATATTGACTATCGTGGGCTTTAATTTCTATCTAACATCACAAAGTTTCTTCTAGTTTTCACTCTTCCCATATTTGAAATTCCTCTCCCCAACGGTGAGATATCAGGCTTGCTTCTCTTTTCGTATCTGATCAATACCTGGTCAGTTCCAGGACTGTACTGATTAGAATGTATCTGATCTATTCCAATTAGCTATCTTTCTATTGCTGCATAACAAATTACCCCCACACAAAACTTTGTGGCTTGAAACAACAGAAAACATTGATTATTCCACAGTTTTTGTGGGTCACAAATTTGTAGCAACTTAAGCTGAGGGATCCTGGCGTGGGGTCCTTCATGAGTTGGCAATGAAGCATGAGCCAGGCTGTCATCATTTGAATGAGGCTTGACTGCGGCTGGAGGGTTCGCTTCCAAGATGGCTCACTCATACCACAATCCCTCTCTCAGTAATGGAGAGCACGAGCAAGTAAAAACTGAGTAAAGACTTCAGGTTGGTGTAGGCTGTTGAGAGGAAAGCTCAGTTTACTGCCAACGGCCATGTAGACCTCTCCACGGGGCTGCCTGAGTGTCTTCACAACATGGCAGCTGGCTTCCCCAGGGCGAGCACTCCAGATGGAGCAAAGGGGACACAAGCGTTCACTCTACAGCAATGAGGTTTTATATTCCAACTCCTGGACCTGTGTTCTCAGATGGCCTCCCTCAGGACTCCCAGCCTTCTTTGTCCTCCCCAATGGAGCCAGAAGTGGAAAGATGCCCATGCTATGAACACCCAAAGGGCTTCGATGTGTTCATTTGCTTTTTTGTTCCAAGTCTGTCTCCCTAACTAGATTGTGAGCTCCTGAGGCTTGGCCTGTGTCCCTGGGAGCTGGCATGGGGCCAGGCACACGGTAGGTGCTCAGTAGATGTTCATAGCGGTTGATGTGCATGAATTGGATGGATGAATGAATGCTCTGGCCTCAGGATGGAGGCCAGCAAGAGGAGTCCAGGACCCTGCCTTTTGTAGACCGCAATTCCCCTGCCTCGCTCCACGTGGAAAGAATTCAAACCTGGGTGAACCTCTGCCTCTCTCTGAGTTTCAGTCAGTTCTATAGGGGGCCACCAGACCTGCCTTTCAAAGCTGTTGGGGCCCCGTATGGGAACAAGGGTGGGGAAGGACAGGCAGGGTCTGAGGCGGATAGGGTGGGCTAAGTGTGGGCCCTGTGTGTGACAGGACACTCCCTGGGGTCCGGTTCTCTGTGCTTGGGGACCAGAGCGGGGATGGAGGTGACCTCTGTAGCTGAGGGAACCTTGGCCATGCAGTTGAAGGAGCCTTGGAAGTCATCCTTGCAGAGTCTTTGGGAAGAAAGCAGAGAGTTGCCATGGAAACCATCCCACAACAACCCACTCCAATGGGAGCTCACGGAGGCTCTGGGAATAAGAATTCTCATTTCTTTCAGGATGCTGCTTCTTCCCCACATCTGCAGCTCTGAATGTGTGTGTGTGTATGTGTACACGTGTGTGCGCGCGCATGTGTCGGTGTGTGCGCGCGCATGTGTCGGTGTGTTTGCCATGTACATCTGTGCGTGGCCCCTCTTGCTGCACAATCAGCCTGCCTCTCTCCTCCACGGGCCTTCACACAAGCCATTTCCTCTGCCTGGATCGCACTTCCCCTCCCCCACCCTCATCTTGGCCTGTACTCATTAAGAGTAGCTGGGGGACTCTTCTCCCGTGAGCAGCCTTCTCTGACCCCTCATGTCTGGCCCGGGGCCTCTCTGGTGTGCTCATGACCGCCCACCACGGGCTTCCTTCTTCCCAGCACGGGTCACATGGAGCTCTGGTTCTCATGTCCATGAGGGCCTCAGGTCCAGCACTGGGTCTGGTCCATCTCTATGTTGCCCGCAGCAGGCAGGAGCCGGGGCCAGTGGGCGGCACAGAAGAATGCCTGTTGAATGAATAATGAAATAACTGAGTGAGCGCATGCACAACCACTTCTGCGGAAGGGTGTGGAACCCTGGCCAGTATTCTCTGCTCAACTCAAGGAACAGGCTGTCGTCAGAACTGGCAGGTCTCGAGACAAATCCAAGAACCAGCAGTCTGGGCACCACTGGCGAGCTTGTGAGAAATGCAGTTCCCAAGCCGCATCTCGGACCCCCTGAATCAGAATCTTCCTTTTAAAAAGGTTCTCAGGGGATTTGAATTAAAAGGTGAGAAGCAAAGCGCTGCTTTGGTGGACTTCACCTCCCATTTTATAGGCAAGGAAAACTGAGGTCTTCAGAGGGCGGGGCCCTTGCAAGGCAGTGGCAAGGCTGGGACTTCAGGCCAGGTGGCCTTTGTCCCAGGTGTCAGGCACCTGCCTTCACCTCACCTTCAGCCCACCCCGCCTTCATGTGCTAACTTTCTGGCTGGTTGGCCTCAGATCTCAGGCCCTTCCCTCTCCACACCTGAGGTCTTTGCAAGGAGCTCGCACTCCCCCTGATGGGAGCAGAAAGGGATGGGCGGGCCTGGCCTGAGTGGCCCTCGTCTTCTCCACTGTCTTCTTCCGCGGGCACGCGTCACCTGGCCTGGGAGCAACATGTTCTTATCTTAATACCAAAGTCATGCTTCTCCTGAGAGATTGGTTTGTCTTCTTTCATAGATTTTGCAGATCCTGTAAGTGGCTACGAGTCCCTCTCTTGGCGCCACCTGCTGGGAAGCTTAGAGCCGGGGTGTGGTCCTCCATGGCAACACAAGAGCTATGAGGGACCGCCCCCCACTACCCCACCTCCCACCCGCCAAATCTTACGTCAAAAGAACTTCATGCTACGTATCCCAGAAGCTGCAACCTCAGCTAACGAAAATATCCTAAATGTTTCACTCCTTCAAAATTATGCTTCGTTTTTTGGAAGAATACTGTTTTTCAAATGTATATCTGATTTATTTCGTGTCAATACCTTGTATTGTTAACTGAGACTCTCCTTGTTACTTTTCGATTCTACCTTATAAGGTGCACCTCGACACGATTGCTGGAAAGATGTGGTGTGTGTGTGTGTGTGTGTGTGTGTGTGTGTGTGTTCTGTGTGTGAAATCGTGTATTGTACCAAATCGTGTGTTGTATAAAGAACCTGGGGTGAGAACTAAGATGAATTATCACTCAGGTGTGGCTGACGGATGCGCCCTCATGTCTTTGTCCCTTGAACAGATGACATTTTTTAAGCCATCTTCAAAATTTTCTGAGTCGGTGGGCTAATTTCCACCACAGTGGATCCTTATGGCCTGTATTTTAACTTCATTCCTAATTCCTTTCTGCTCCCCCACCCTTGTGTTTCTTTCTTCTTTTTCCACACTCTTATCTTCTGCTCTGGGTGTACATTATGCATCCTTGGAAGCTGCCCAAGATCCTTTCTGCAGCAACGCAGGGGGCAAATCAGCCTGAGCCAGCCTCCCTGCAAGCACCGCCGCTGGGCTCTCCCGCTGGGCCTCTTGTTCTTCCAGCACCAGCCAGAAGGGGGCACTAGAGTGCTCCCAAATAGAGAGAATGTACTCAGCACCTGGCACAGCTTAGGTGATCAACGTAAGTGGGGAACCTTCCTTC